>JAHWXV010238286.1:0-13765 GCA_024586415.1 Phrixothrix hirtus | reverse complement strand
TAACACAATAGTTCCTCTCAGGTTTGGACAACACTTTGCTAAAATACCCAATTACTCGTTCTTCTCCATCTTGAATTTGCGATAGCACTGCACCAATGCCAACGTGACTAGCATCCGTATCTAGGACAAATTTCCTCTCCTTTCTAGGGTAACTTAGTATAGGTGCTATCAATGTTTGCTTAATTGTTTCAAATGACTCCTGACAGCTATTGCTCCATAAATATGACTGGCCTTCTTCAGTAAGCTTTGTAGGTGGTTTTACGAAGTCTGCAAATGCACGTACAAATCGTCGATAGTAAGTGAATAATACTAGGAAACTTCTTAATTCATGTTTATCTTTCGGTTGTGGCCATTCCCGCACGGTCCTAGTTTTCTCTGGATTTACTGCCACGCCTCTTACCTAAACTACATGATCCAAGTATTTCACTTTGTTTTGAAACAAGTTGAACTTTTTTGGACTAAGTTGTAGATGTGCACTTTGTAGTCTTTGAAACACCTCTTCGAGATCTTTCAAGTGTTTGTAGAAGGTCTTTCCAATTACTATGACATCATCCAAGTATACTAAACATGTTTTCCAAGACAACCCTCTCAGCATCAATCCTATTAGCCTATGAAACGTCGCTGGTGCATTGAACAAGACAAAAGGCATCACAGTGAACTTCCAGAGATCAGATCCAACGGATAATGCTGTCTTTTGCCGATGTTCAGTTTCCATGTCGACTTGCCAATAACCACTTTTCATGTCTAGAGTCGAAAACCATTTGGAAACCGAAAGCGTGTCTAAAGTGTCGTCAATTCTGGGTAGAGGATAGCTGACCTTTTTGGTCACGTTGTTTAAACGACGGTAGTCTAACAGAATCGGGTGTTACCGCCTTTCTTCTTAAACAGTACAACTGGCAATGTCCAAAGACTATTGGATGTCTCTATTATCCCTTCGCGGGCCATGTCCTTAATTATCTGTTCAGCTTCGCCTCGTTTTGATAAATACAGCCTTCTTGGTCGTTGGCGTATTGGTTGGGCATCACCGGTATTTATTTTGTGTGCCACAACATTTTTTCTTCCCTTCAAACAGTCGTCCGTGGCAAATATATCGGCATATCGTTGGATCAACTGACTTTCTTTGGCCTTTTGCTCAGGGGATAACCCGTTATCCAAGGATTCAAGTGTGGCATGCAGTTTAGATAAATTCTTTACGAGCAAAACCTTCTCTCTGGCTTTTGTGCAACATACCACAGATGAGATAGGTGTGCATGATCCTAATTCAGTGGCCTTCTTTAGAGTTGTTTGGAAGGTATTGACATTCATTAAACAAACAGGCGTTATTTCCTTGGTTTCGATCAACGCTCTTCCAGCTCAAATTCCACTACAAATACTTATATTGCTAGTTTCTAAAATTCCTATATATCCTACCCTGAAGTCTTCATCCGGTTGGCCCAGAACTATTGTTTCACTGCTTAGCGGCAATGTCACTTCTTCTGCTAGGATTATTTTTATTACATGGTCATCCCGTTGATTCATGGATATCTCTTCATCATCAACCCGTATGATGTGGTTATTCAAGTGTAAGGCGAAACCAATCCCAGACGTTACATCTATACACAATATAGCAGGTTGCTCAATATCAGCTACTAGCACGCGATGCGTTACTCTCCTACATCCGATCTCAATGTCTGTAATTATTTCCAATAGTTGTACGTAATCGCAACGGTGAAGGCAGTAATATTCCATTCCTAACAACGTTTGGTTTCACGATTGTCTTTGTTGCTCCTGTGTCCAGCAGCATTTTGCGATTCTTCCCAGCAATTGTTCCATTAATGTAAAGACTATCCGGTTTATATTTTAACGATGCAACTTGGATGGTGACTTCCGGGACATGACTAGCAGAGATCGACATTCGTCCCTTCACGTCGATCCTTTCTAGTATCCTTGATGCTTTATGTTATCAACAGGACTGCCCATAGCTTGTTGGTAATTTCTCTGTACATGACCCCATTTACCATACTTCCAGCAGTGCAATTTACACCCTGTTGGTCTTTGGGCGGAAACTGCGGAAACTATCTAAAACTAACTTCGTTTATGTACGTGTTAAAATCATTTACACAGTGTAAGCCGGAGCTTGTATACTTCATTGGTTTGAGGTTCTTAACTATGTTTAACTCTGTACACTCTGTAGATACATTTGTGTCATGACTATTGTAATTAGCTCAATTAACACATTTGATTTTTAATTTAGTTGTAGTTTGGAAGTTATATGTATTTTGCTATTTCTTTCAGGGCTACGTGCACACCTTTCAAAATGTTTCTTTTATTTGTATTTAATTATGTTGTACTGGAAATGTGCTTTATTTTAATTTAAATTATTTGCAATTAATTTTAACTCAGGATATTTGCATGTTTGTTATTTTAAACTGTTTCACTTTGATACTTATTAATCCTTTTATTTGTAACTATTTGCATGAACGGCGTCTATATTACCTTTATAACATAATCGCTTACTAATTGTTTGTATAATTATGTATTCAGAAATAAGACTTTATAAGAGAAAAATCATTTATTGAACATAATAGATCAAGTTGTAAAACACTTGAATTTTATTATAGATACGAACCTTTTAAAATTAGTTGTCGGCCGCTTCTATTTTAATTACAGTATGTAGATGTTGCAACAGTGCACCATTTTGCCATTATTTACAATCGATATATTTGATCTAATGGATCAGGATCACCAAGATCGCGATTACCTGTGGTTGCCGAGCGTTAACAGTTATGTTCGTTTTAACAGTGTTATCTACGCGGGTGTATTTTAATTTAGCTATTTATTGATTGGTGCCAGATTATTTATACTTGTTCTAGGTTTATTTAGAGGAATCGAAACGACACCGACCATTAAGGTTATATCACTTCAAGGCACGAAAAACCGTACCAAAATGGTGGTCTTCAAACTTCTATGCAGAAGGGTCCGATATGCTTTTCAACACCTCGTTGAGTGTCTATATAAATAATTTTTAGCCAAACAGAATAAAATCTTTCTGGTTTATTAAATAAATTCAAAAACTAAAAGTGCAGGTGAACGACCTTCGTGATCCTTACGTTGAAAATCGTAATTTGTTTACAGAGCGTTCCGTTTCATTTAAATTGTTGAATGATGCGGCCTGTATTAAAAATACGATTGCTTTTAATTTTAATTATATAAAGTAATCAAAATATTACGGATTTGCAAAATTAACCATTTTAAAGTTTACTTTACATTAGACTAATACACCTCTCGATTATGGGGTGAATTTTTCCCTATAATATTCGGTTTATTAAATTAAACTTCACAGATGAGTTGTTCAACCTGTAAAGGTGGTAAATCATTCTCTGAATTTGGACGATGAACCTCCTGGTAGGCGGTGTACCAAGGTAATCAAACCTCTTTACACCTACATCCTGGACGATTCAAGACCTGATGTTTAAGAATTTGTAGCCATAGTTATCACATGAATCCGTCCACTTTTTCAAGTGAACGAAGTCGCACTTTTCTGTGGCTCCTCCTACTCACGGAAGCTCAAAATCGCCTTGGGCCGCCCTGGACGATTGCCAGCGTCGTGTTCGTAGGCTCCCAGGCCGGAGTTGAGGGCATTCGAGCTGTCCTGAAACAAAGAATACCAATTAACGGCCTGTTCGTGAATAAACTGTTGAATTATAGGGATGCTCAGATCTTCGTGGATTTGCGAATTTCGCACAAACCATGGAGCGTCTGTAGCCATGCGCAAGCATTTATTTTGGATGACTTGCAGCTTCCTCATGTTTAACCTAGTGACGTATACCCAGACGGTTGCCGCGTAGACCATTGTCGGACGGATGATCACCTTATAGAGTCTAACCTTGTCTTCCAAGGAAAGTATACTTCGGCGTTTCAACAAACCGTACAATACTGCCACACCGGCTTTTGCACGCGAACTACAATAGTTGATGTGGAGTCTCCACGTTAGCCGGAAGTCGAATACGACACCCAGGTACCAAACCTCGTCCTCCTAGGGAATCTGAATGTCAAACATTTCGATTTCTTTTAGAGGACGTGTACGCCTATGCGTAAAGATCACTGCAGTGCTCTTTTCCGCGTTGGCGTCCATTTTCCACGTTCGGAACCAAGTTTCCAAACCCAAGAACCGCCGCTTGAAGGTCGCCGAGGGCCAGGTTAGGATCCCGGGATCGGGATAAGACGGCGGTGTCGTCAGCGTATACCGTGAGCGTCGTGTTCGTGTGTCTGGGCAGATCACTGCAGAAGATGGTGTAAAGCAACGGCGAGAGGAGGAAACCTTGCGGCAGCCCCACCTCTACGGTCCTCGGTCGCGAACGACAACTCTCCAGCTTAATTTTAAAGGGTCTATCACTAAGATAAGACGCAATCAACTGAACGAGCTTCCGAGGAAAGTTTGCTTCCAACATCTTGTACAGCATTCCCTGGTGCAAACGTTGTCGAACGCCTAGGCGACGTCCAGGAAAACTACTGCTGTCACATCGTTGAAGACGAAACCTTCGGTGATTTCTTCGGCCAGCCGGAGTACCTGATAAGTGGTGCCGTGGCCCAGTCTGACACCGAATTGCTCGTCGGGAATGATCTTTGTGTTTTCGGTCGCATCTTTTAGGCGGTTCAGAGTTATTTGCTCTGCCAGCTTTCCCAGACAAGAAAGAAGGTTGATAGGGCGGTAATACTGCGGAAAGGTTCTGTCTTTTCCGGGTTTAAGAAAGACGATGACGTGAGCAGGTTTCCAGGATGAAGGAAATCGTCGAAGCCTCAACATCACGATGTTGACTACTGAGGCGATTCCCCCGGGCGGGAGGGCCCTGAGGGCGAAGTTTGGTATGTTGTCAGTACCAGGCATCTTCCGCAGCTTGCATAGCTTTATACAATCGCGTATCTCGTCCGGAAAAGCGGGAAGGATGTAGGTAGGGTTTGCGTCGTCCTCGCCGACGTTTCCGACGGCGATACGACGCCTTACTACCTTTCGATGCGCTCAACGAAGTCAAGACTTACGTGCAGGGATTTAAGAGAACATTGCAGCTCTAGGCTGTCTGCGAATGCCTCCGCCTTGTCCGCAGGATCATAGACTAGACCGCGCTCGCCGTAAATCAGCAGCACGAGCGTTCTACGATTTCTTAGGACGTTGGCCATTCCCCTTAGGGAATTCTTCTCTGTTTCCAGAGACTCAAGCTTCTCCCCCCAGGTATCGTTGTAGTGCTCCTTTTAGCTGCACTTCACTGCAAGACGATTATTGAGCACTCGGTCCACAGGGTCAAAGTAGCGCTACTAACGGCGTCTGACGCGGTTCATCTCTCTGATGAGTTCCCTCAGATACTCTGGGAGAACTCGCTCGCTCGGCTTCCTTCTCACGTTCGTCGCAAAAAGGATAGAATCCTGAATGCTAGAAGTAAGGCGGACGATCGATTCCTACAGCTTCTTCTCGGTACGTATCTGCTCGATACGACCGAGATTTTGCTTCAGGTGAGAAGAGAAGACGAGCCATGAGACGCGTCGCACCATCTCGGGAGGATTGGCTTCCTCGCCTAGGAAAAGTAAGACGGGATTGTGGTCGGAATCAAGGTCCTGGATGGTAGTCAGTTCGTGATGAAAAGGGGCATCTTTGAGGGGAACGATTCCAGGACGTTTCGGGAGCCTAGGGTTGAGATTAAGGTAGGTTCGAGTGGTCCGTCAATTATGAAGCTTTGATTATTTTCGGAATAGTCAAGGAGTATTCTTCCATTTCGGTTGGTTCGCCGACTGTTCCATAATGGATGCTTAGCGTTGATATCGCCAAATATGATGGCGGAAACGGGCTGTCTAGAAGATTCCAGGTCCTGAGCGTCGATTGTTGGTACCCTTGGCGGATGGTAAACAGCCACCAGACGTATCCAGCCGTTGCCTTCAGTATTTATCGATACTGCGGTCCCCTCGATGGCGTGGAGCTCTGGTAGTGGTGAAACATGGTGGTATATGCGCGATTTGACATAGATCGCCGTGCCATCTCCGCGTGCGTTGGGTCGATCGTTCCTATAGAAGGATTAGTTCCAAAGCCGGGGTGGAGTGTATCTGCGGCATGTAGATGAGCTTCGCAGACCAGGATTACATCCAAGTTGTACCTTTCGGCGAAGTCTCGGAGTTCATCCCGTTGCTGTAGAAGTCCGTTGGCGTTCCAGTAGGCCGTCTATAGGGAACTGGGTTTAAATGGTGTGTTACGCATTTATGGGCGGATTTTGAAAAGGGAAAGAATATCGGGAGCGACACCCATAAGGGCGGCGATGACGCACGCCGAAATCGCCAACAGCGCTTCCGACGGCATCGGCGACCTTCCGGGCAAGCTGGGAGAGCTTCAGGATATCTAAGGAACACAGGAGCTGCATTAGGCTAGTCATACTCATTGGCTCTGCTTCTTGCAGGCTAGAAGCCGGACTGAGCGTTTCCACCGAGTGGGCGGGGCCAGCAGGAATTGCCGAACTTGTGACAATAAGGTTTATAGCTGGGAGTCTAGGGAAATCGGAGCTTCTGGAGGCAGCCTTGGCATAGGAAATGCCAGGGCGGACCTCCCGTGGTTGCTGTAGTTGCACCAACTTCGGGAAGTACTCACCACCGCGATAAATCACGATGTGACCCTTTCCGCAGTTTGCGCAGATCGCTGCGGTCTCTCTCGGTTTCACGCAGTCCCCAGAGTGGTCATGGCGTGCGCACTTCACACACTTTGGAGGCGCGTAGCATAGACCATGGGAGTGTCCGTACTTTTGGCAACGGTGATACTGTCTAATGATCGTATGTCGTCTCAGTGATTCTATCTTGACAACAAGGCGCAGAACGTCCTTGATGTCGAATATTTTCTTCGTCTCTGCGTTCTTGGTCAGTATCGCCAATACCAAAGGTACTGGACGTCTGGTTGGTCCGATGCGCATGGGGTGAACCAAGATCACCAGAAAGCCGCGGCTGCTCGCGTCGGAAGCAATCTCACCAACGGTAACGGCCTCCAGGATGCCCCAGATGATTACCTTCAGAGGCTTTTCCTCCGCTAGCCTGAACATGTGGAAGGGAACCTTCCTCCCGTCCAGGAATCGCGTCATCGCCCTGAAGTCGTCAGCATTGGCAGGATGGACGGTGATTCCATCCTGCGTCTGCTTGGCCTTAACGAAGTAGATACGCTCCTAACTGTATCCCTTGGTGAGGTTCACCCAGTTGCCCTTCTGCCGAATTACGAAGGGGGAAATCCTCGATATGGGCTTCCGCATTACCGGCCGGGCCTGAGAGGTGGTTGTTTCGGGCTCTTGTTCTGCAATAGTTTCGAGCGGACTGAAACTATTACACAATTTGGCCGGATAGGACCTGAAAGTTGAGGGACCGGCTCTTTGCGTTCCCTTGCGGGAGTGATAGAGCACAAATCCCCCCTCCTCCATGGCCTTAGGTATTGGCTGGCTGCAGGCAGCTACTGCCTCCTCCTGGATGGAGGAGGCCGTCGAGCATAACGGCGCTGCCGCCACCGCCTCGAGAGGAAGGGAAGGATAGCCTGAGAGGACGCTTCGTGACTTATCCTGACATCTTCTCGACTCGACTTCTCGTTGCTGTTGCCATTGGTTCTGGTCTCTACTTGCCGTCGCAGTTCCCCGTTCTCGGCACGCAGGAACATCACCTCGCTCGACAGCATCTAGTTCTGGCCGGTTAGGCTCTTGATTTGTTCTTCTATAGAAATCTTGGAACTTTTTTCTTTTCTTCTACTTCAGGAATCTTCTGAGTGCTAAAAAGCACTGGACACTGAAAGGAATTCGTTAGTTAGTGCTGAAAAGTACTAAGTCTGGATTTGGATTTTACAATGCGAGCTTTTATATGAAATTGTTATCTGCAACCTCAAGGAGAAACGGCTTTCTTGTTGCTTAATTCGCAAAATTAACATATTCCACAGTTAATTAATATAACATCGGATGCGCGATTTAATGCGCTAAGAGCAGTAATAATAATCATTAAGGGACTACTTCCAATTGATAATAATTAACAAAAATTTTTGTACAGGCTTAATTACATGAATTAACAAAAATTAAAGTTATTCATAATATAGTGGTTATCAATACCATCTAATCCTTCACTGAATAAGTTGCATTGTAATTAACATAATTCAATTAAAACAATTTAAATAAAGTAAAAAATTTCCATTAATAGCTAAAACTAACGTATGTTTATCTTATCTGTTCCAGCCATACGTGTTATTTATGCACAGAGTTGAAACCCCTTGATCTATATAGATAATGTTTTGCCGTCTGAGGTCAAGAACCTTGAACTATTATATTAATAATTCATACAAGAAATTTAAAATATACCTAATCCTAATATTAAAAATGCAACGATAATTAAAAGTAAATAAATGAATAAATGAACATGATAATCGGTTAAGAGCTCGTAATTATATAAATAATTATTAAATGAAATATATACAGGATGTTCTGCTAGTATTGAATTAAAGAAATGACTCTAAGAAATATAAATATATACAATTAATCTAGCTATTCCCTATTTTAGCATCGAGTTTATACTTTAAAAGTTGACTTAATCAACTATTTACAATCTAAATTCTTCATGACATAACAACTTTGGAACTTCAAAACCACAAAGTTTCTGTTTTAACAAACTATTCCGTACTGTTTAAATAACGTTGAGTTATTTTTAAAAGCGATGTATAATTTATTTAATTCATGTGTGAAACCAAAGCAACCTTTAAATTCATTCTTGTTCAATTACGCTCTGTGATAAATTATCAATATCGTCCATTTAGATAGTAAATGGGTGCTTATTATAGTATTTAGTACAATTTCTCATTTCAATACTCGTTCCCATTATTTCTTGTTAATGATATTAAAATTGTCAATTGTAACCATTAATTTAACCATTACTTAGTTTCCTGGTATTCTAATGTTGATTTCGTTGTTAATACACTGAAGTAATTTTTCTAGATTTTGTATCATATAAATTAATTTTTAGGTGTTATTATATAAAATAAAACGTATAAATAGTTAAAAAAGTTAAAATTGCCAATGTAATTAGAATTGTGATGTTAAAGTTTGCTTTCCTGATGCTCGGTCAATAACTACTAGAATTTCTTCTATTCTCGAACGAATTGATTAGCGTCTATTGCCATACATCTTAAATTACATCAATACTGCCAAATTAAGTCACTGTGTACATAAATTTCTCAAGAATAGAATTTACATGATAGTTCAAACAGGTTTCAGTTAAAAAGTTGTCACCTGTATGTACTCATCCCTAGCTTCGACTTTGAGCACTCCGACAACCCGAAAAGCCTGCTATTAATACCCTATTTATAATTATATAGGTTCTGATAATAAGCTAAGATGGTAGCTTTTAGTATCAAATAGTTTATAAATAAACGGGATCAAGACAAAACTAAATAGTGATAATTTATACACGAAGTTATTAAACTCCGGTGCAAATAATTAAATACATATTGGTACTACGAGACTTATTTCTCTAGATGAATCATCTAATTCATTAGATTTGATTCATTAATTTTCAAGTTATTGAAAAGATGTACTTATAGAAGTGATATGATAGTTCTAATAAATAGGATTCTATAAAAACAAATGTACCCAATGCTTTTATAAAATAAATTCATCTACAAACATACCTTATATACAACATACATGTTGAATAGTTTACTATGGCCATTATTCTAAGCCATTAAGCTTTAATGGTCATTTCGGAATTGGTCGAAACAAGACCGATACGATCTTAAGATCACGAGATGTTGAAGTGCATTGTGATAACGTTTTACGCTATTCTCTATCTCATTGTCATCACCAAACTTTCCTTCGCCCATTCCAGCCCATTATTTACATTTCTTCATCTGACCTATGTTATAAATACACACTTACTGTCAATATTAAAATTCAGCTTTTTGTTACTTATTGCAGACAATTATCTTTCCAGCATTGTTTGTATACGTGCTGCAAATTTTTAAATAAAAGTGTATGAAGGTCATTTTCTTTTTGTGTTGTTATTATATGAGCAGCATTATTAATTAGTTTCCGGTTGTCGAACAGTGTAATGTTCTACAACTAGATGTGAAATCGGCTGTGGACATTAGTTTATTAAAATTGTGTCCAATAATCTAAATAAAATTTTAATCTAAAATTTTGCATTTAAAAACAGTTAAGTATAATCAAAAGGCGTTTCAGAAATGCTTCTATATAAAAGCATATAAATCAAAACAATAGCCAAAGATATTGTTTAACCCTCATCATGATTATATTGACAGATAAAGAGATGATCAAGAATAAGATTCTACAAATTGATTCTTGTTGAAACAAAGTGTTCCATTAGTGTCATGATTAAAACACCAACAATCCAACCCCAAACTTGAATTCAATTCCCAATAGAACTATCCTTATAAAATATTTTTTAATAGAATACTTCAATAGGGGTTGTCGAAATATTATAGATTTGCGCCAGAAATTCACTAACAAATAAAACGTAAGAGAATATAGACCTGTTCTGATCATTAAATCTTGTCAATTTTTTTATTACATATTTCCATAAGTAGTTTCGTCGTTTTCGGCCTATCTAATTGCTAAAGCCTTTAATTTCAATTCAATTAAACCCAGTTAAAATATTCGTACGATGTTTGCAAAAAAGTCGAAGAAATTGTAAACAGAGAAACATATTTATGTGGTTTTGAAATTAGCGATCAATTTTTTATTATTAATATATATATACTGGGTCAGTCTCAAATATACATAAAACTTCCATTATGAAGTCACGCATTCCAAAAATATGATTTTCTTTACCGTATACAGGGTATTTCAGATAATATGACATTCCTTTTAGGAAATGAAAGAAGATCAAACGGACACTACACTAAGCATAAAATTAAAAGCAGTACGAATACCAAAAAATGCATTCTTTGAATAATGACGAGTCGACCATAAATACTTTCAAATATGATTTTGTACATGTTTGTTTTAACTTTTAAAACACACACATAAAAACTGTAAAATGTCATTAACTCATACCTCGATAAACGGAATTATAAAATTTATGTTACTAAATACGTTTTATAGCGTTTATTAGTCAGTCTTTTAATAATGAAAACTAAAACACAGATCTTAATTGTGTACCTTGAAAACAGAATCTTCGAAAACATATTATCTATTATGCATATTTGCACCGTATTTAGCTGAATGGTGTTTTTGTGTCAATAAAATTATATACATCTATAATAGTAAAGTAGATATGATTCTGTTAAAATCTAAATGTGGATTTGAAAGCAGTAAAATAAAAAATAAGCTAAGAGGAATAAATCTATCCGGTATTTGAATTAAAATACTCAAATATTGTTAATTATTCGTAAATCCGAAGGCAGTTTTATAAAAATGACCATTTAAATTAATTAATTACCGGAAGAAGGTGTAACAGAGAACTGTTTTGAAATGATTGCTTAAATTGCCTTTACAATTTGTTTTATTTTATTTATTAAATTTGTTCAAATAGCACTGTGATTTTACAATTGAAATGCAATTTACATTTCCTCTAAATGTGAAATTATCTCATTAAACATACTTTCCTAGTACAATGCATAACTGACTATTTTTGTTAGTTATTAATAAATACATTGTTCAAGATTGTTACTAATAAATATTCTCAATTATGTGAAAGGTCAGTACCCGTATTCTGTAACTTATTATAGTAAACAAATCCAATTATATCTGTAGAGCTGTAAAGCGTAGCGCACGTTCTGCAATTTGATACGTACGTTAGATACATCAGTATTAAATTTATGAATGAATAAATAATTCAGTCATAACACAACCGTAAGCGACTCTTGCATAACTAGAAAAAAAGGAGATTTTGGAATTCGAATTGCTTTTAATTTTACACATTGTGAGGTGTGTGTGAGCTTCTTTAACCCCTAAAAAGAATTTCATATTGTCTAAAATACCCTGTATGTATGTTACGAATGAGTATGGATTACACTACAAATATTTCTTGGACCTTAATGGGCGTGAACAATTTTATTCCATCAATGCATGATTAAGTTAGTGTTTAAGCAGATACAGCTTGTAGCATTTCGATTCGAATATGGACATTTGAACTAGTGGAAAATATATAAATTTATTTACCGCTAATAGAGAGAGAACATTTACCGACGACGATGGAATAGTAAAATAACTACTATATTGTCACCAAGCGCGAGAAATATTTCTACTTTGTCACGTAATAGTAAACATTGTAATGAGCTATTGAAGACCAACTGAATTAGTCTATAGAATACGTCAAAGATATTTCTATAAATTTAGTTTAATCTGCAATAGAAAACATGTACAATAGAAACACAAGTAAAAGAAAATCTAGTGTGAGACACCACACAACCTTTGCTTACGTTCATAGATATACAAATATGTAAATGTCAACAAATTGTCACAGGCTAAACTGACAATAACGCATGCGGGAAATAAAAATCACGAGTGTTTAACCACGACTATCAAAGTTGCAATGAAATGAGGCGTGGTCCATCGGTACCTTCAAAAATAAACAATGTTAAGTCAAGACAAAATCTCAACTCTATACTACAACCAGAAAATGTTAGTGGCAACATTCTGTATGTCAAGATGTTAGTGATTTACCTTTGGAGTGGAGACAGACACCCTAATGGTACCACAGATACGGGATAAAAATTGAAAGAGAAGATATACTAAACTAAAGCTGCTCACCATTTATGATGGCTCCTGTATATCGTGGAGTGCTAACTTTATTATAAAATTGGGAGTGAAGCCCCCTGTTTATGCATAATTGAGCCGGAACTACATTTACTTATGACAGCAAAGAAAATTACTATGATTCTTTTAGTACGACCTGTATATGAAAATCAATGCAAAGTGTTTGCAACAGCTTGAATGATTATTTGACGTTATTCACAAGTATAGGGTGTAGTTTGCATTAATTTAATTAGCCAAGGACAGGTTTTGGAACTGACCACCCTGTATATCGTTAGGAATTAAGTTTACCGAACTTTAAATTTTCAGTAAAATATTATATTTGCTTAGAAACAAATGCTTTATGACTTTTGTTACTGAAAATTACTGAATTTCTCTTTAAATTATTTTACGCGCACTGTATAATTACTACCGTTCCTGTTTGATAATTTTTCTCACGGGATCCGCTCGTTTTTCCCTCGTCTATGAGGTCATATTGTAACTATCGGTTTTCTGTATGTTCAATACTACTCTTGACGACACTAAGCCTACATACAAAGCCTCGAGTAGTTGTTAAACGAAAAGTTGGGCCCGAGTTTGCAACAGTAAATAGGGTTTACGTCAAAATGTAACGTGAAGTACTCACAAGCAAAATTTAACAGAAAGAAGTCCTTGTTTGATAAATATTATGTTCACCTAAAACTAATTCGTGAATTAAAAGAAATCAGGATAGGGATATTTACAAAGGGGGTTATTGGAAAGGGTTGGTTTGGATTTAAAACGATTCGTGCACTTTATCGATGACCTAGGTTGTATACTTTATTTGATAGTGAATCTACATCTCGGTTTTCACTATTAATTCCTTCAAACGTGTATTTTAAATTATAAAAGCTAGTGTGTTTGCCTTTAAATATTTTGTTGCTTCGCAGATCTAATTTGCAGCGTACTAATTGCTTTAGTTACGTTTCACTTAATTGTAACCTTTTATAAGACTGCTAAGCAAACTAATTTCAGGTCAGTGTTATTTAGCACAGACCTAAGGATAT
>JAHWXV010238283.1:0-10822 GCA_024586415.1 Phrixothrix hirtus | reverse complement strand
AATAAAAATAAATATATATATATATATATATATATATATATATATATATAAATAAATGTATATAAATAAATGTATGAATAATCAACATGCTTCGTGGTGTCATGTTTATATCCGTTTACCAGACTCTTGTATCTATCCGATGGTTAGCAGTTCAAATCTCTGCAAATTAAATAGAAATGTGACGTCAAGCGCGCATCATCCAAAGTGGCGTATTCAAGATATGGCAGTGGTTGGTAATTAAACATGGCGAATGGGATATTGCAAATTCAAGATGGCCTTGGTTAGAAATTAAACATGGCGCTTATGGGATGCTGGGCGTGGCTTGATCTAGTGGCCATTCTGTTTGTAGGGAGGTGGTTTGAAGTGTGTATGGTCTTGGTTTGCTGATGGTGGGGTGCTGGGGCGTGGAGTGGTGGGGTGATGCTCTGTGATTGGCTAGAGTAGGCGTGGTTTTCTGATGGTGGGGTGCTGGGGCAGTGTTTGTTAATTCGAATATCCCCTAGAATCTGGTTTTATAACTAAATCTAGTGACTTTCTTTCATCGATGTTGGTAACATATCTGCTTAAGGTGAGATAGCTGCATATAAATCCATGTGTTAGAGAGAGAGATATATTACCAGGCTATAATGCTAGAGGTGAGGAGGTGAGGTGCTGGAACCGGCCTATTGACACTACTGAGGTGCAATCAAAAAGAAACAAAAATTGTAATTTTCTTCAAAAAATATTAACTTGTTCATCAATTTTTATACTGTTCCCTTCAAATCAGTCCTCGTGGGATACAATACACTTATGCCAACATTGTTTCCAACATGCAAAGTATTGTTTAGGTATTGCTTTCAGCTCGGGCAGCGATTTTTTATTTATCACCTCTATCGTCCAAAACATTGTCTTTAGTTCAGGTCGTTTTCTTCAGATAAACTCACCTAAATTACTCATAACTTGTAGATAATACTATTTATTAACTATGCGCCCTGTCGGTACACATTCAAAGTGCACAACTCCATTGTAGTCAAAGTAAACGGTAAGAGAACCCTTCACGTTCGACCTCACTTAATGCACTTTGTTTAGTTTTCCCCTTCAGCCTTTGTTTCGACGTCATAGCCATACACCCATGTTTCATTATCAGTTTTAATGCATTGGAGTAATTCTGAGTCATTAGCGATGTCAATAAGCATATTTTCGGTGATTTCTACGCGATGCTGCTTTTGTTGAAAATTCAGAAGTTTTGGAACGAATTTAGCTGCCACCCAAGACGTTAGTAAAAATTGCTTCGCATAAGTCGTACGATATTGCTTGTTCTTCAGCAACCTCACTAATGGCAATTCTTCAATTAGTAAGCACACTCTTTTATTTTGTTAACATGTTCATCGTCGCATGAAGTGTTTAGATGCCCAGACTTAGCCGTTAACGTCTTCATGCCCTTCTTTAAAACATGTATACCATGCGTAAGCACTTGCTTGTGACACAGTGTCGCCACCCAAGCCTCTTTATAATATTTTGAATGTTTCGCTGCACTTAATTTTGTTTCTAACACAAAATTTTAAACAAATTCCTTGCTCCTACATGTTGCCACACATAAAGTTCGCAAAATGCTCTCAAGGGCATCATACTTCACGGCTCACCAAAAATAAACTGAAGACTGCACCGGTCTGAACTTGGTGCATACCTCACTGACAGTACTACCATCTTGAAAAAGGAACATTTAACCAAGTCAATGCACTACAATGCGCGCAATTCAAAAATTCTCGTTTCTTTTTGATCATACCATGTACTTAAGTGAATGCGTGTAAATAAATAGCTGTAATTTAATGAAAATAATTACTTTTAAACAATTAACTTTTTTGTTGCAATAATAAGCTTTCACTAAAAGGTTGCTTCTAATTTTTACGCCTTGATTATATTTTGTTGTGCATTCATAATTGGATTTTTGCCGAAGGTGGTTAATTTTTTAATTTTAATAAGTCGGTAGGATGAATTTACATAAACATGAAACTTCATTTAAATATTTCCAACAGTTCTAATTGTTTGGAAAATTAAATTGTATTTGCAGTCTTTGAATATGCATAAGCAGCTACATTTTTTTAGAATCACTAAAGTATTGTTTCTAAATATTACTAATAATTTATGTTTATAATTTTTTTACTCAATTTTAATATCCTTACATTAAGAAAATTCAATTAAGTTACAACTTTTTTCTATATGATTATTTAGAAGTAGTTCATAGTAACAAGTCGTTTCAATGCTACTTTTGTATAGGTAGATATTTGATGTATGTACCTATAATATTAAAATTATAATTATAAAAAGAATCAACTTTGTTTAAGGAAGTTGTTTAAGGATAACATTAAAATAACGAAAATAATATTTTATTACACCCCGCTTTTCTTAATTGTTACAATTTATATTGAAGAAGATTAATTACTTAACGCACTTTATAACTTCAATTACGGTTTCGCATTTGCATTTCAACAATTTGCATTTTGTATTTTTCATTATCCAAAAAAGTAATTTGGCTGTTGTTTCTATTCAAACTAAGTCTATAAGGACAATCAATTTTTATAGCTTGCATATTATAACGCAACTTTTTATTAGTGAATAAATAACACATACCTATTGAAAGACAATTAATAATAAAGCTCTAAGTAGTATTTTAGAAGTGTTTGATGCTTTATATTTTACAGAGTATTTTTTAATTTAAATACAGTGCGTTTTTTAAAGAGTGAAGCATTAAGGTCATCAAATTTTGTCGCCTGTCTTTGATTTTATATATAGTGATTTAAATATTAAAATACATTAATAAATTTGTTTATGAAATTAACATTAATTTTTATAAATTTGTATGGCATATCATTTATCAGATGTAAGTTTAACTTATTTTACATTTATTTAGTTAATGTAGTACTTGCAGAGAAACATGCTACGAACGATGAACCTCTTGGCAGGCGGTGTACCAGGGTAATCAAACCCCTTTACACCTACGTCATGAGTGATTCACAACTTGGTGTTGAAGTATTTGCAGCCACAGTTATCGTATGACTCCACCCGCTTTTTTAAGTGAATGAAGGCGCACTTTCCTGTGACTCCTCTTACTCACGGAGGTTAAGAATCGCCTTGGGCCTCCCTGGACGGTTTCCGGCGTCTTCCTCGTAGGCTCCTAACCCGGAGTTGAGGGGCTTGAAGCTTTCCTGAAACAAAGAGTACTAATTAGCGACCTGTTCATGGATAAACTGTTGGATTGTGGGAATGCTCAGATCTTCGTGGAGTTGCGAATTTCGCATAAACCACGGAGTGCCTGTAGCCATGCTCAAGCACTTGTTTTGGATGACTTGCAGCTTCTTCATGTTTGGCCTAACGGCGTATCCACAGGCGATTGCCGCTTAGGCCATTGTCGGACAGATGATCGCCTTATGGAGTCTAACCGTGTTTTCCAAAGAAAGTCTACTTCGGCGGTTCAACAGACCGTACAATGCTGCCACTACGGCTTTTGCACGTGAAGTGCAATAGTCGATGTAGTGTCTCCACGTCAACCGGGAGTCAAATACGACACCCAGATATCGAACCTCGTCCTCCCAAGGGATCGGAATGTCAAACATTTCGATTTCTTATAGAGAGCGTGTACGCCTACGCGTAAAGAACACCGCGTTGCTCTTTTCCGCATTAACGTCGATTCTCCACATTCGGAGCCAAGTTTCCAACCCAATAACCGTCGCTTGTATGTTGCGGAGGGACAGGTTTGGATCTTGGAAACGGGATAAGACGGCGGTGTCATCAGCGTAAAGCACGAGCGTCGTGCTTGTCTGTCTGGGCAGGTGGCTACAGAAGATTGTGTAAAGCAACGGGGTGAGGAGGGAACCTTGCGGAACCCCCGCTTCTACATTTCTCGGCAGCGAGCGACGCCCCTCCAGCTTGATTTTAAACTACCTATCCTTAAAATAATACGCAATCAGCTAAACGAGCTTCCCAGGGATGTTTGCTTCCAGCATCTTGTACAGCAATCCATGGTGCCAAACCTTGTCGAACGCCTTGGCTACGTCCATAAAAACTGCAGCAGCCACGTCTTTGAAGGCGAAATCTTCGGTGATTTCTTCAACCAGACAGAATACCTGATTAGTGGTGCTGTGGCCCGGTCTGAAGCCGAATTGTTCGTCGGGAATGATCTTTGCGTTTTAGGTCGAATCTTTCGGGCGTTTCAGAGTTATTCGCTCTACGTGCTTTTCCAGACAAGAGAGAAGTATGATAGGATGGTAATTCTACGGAAAGGTTTTGTCTTTTCGGGGTTTGGGAAGGACGATGACGTCAACAGATTTCCAGGATGAAGTAAATCGTTGAAGTCATCATTGCGTTCACGATGTTTACTACTACGGCAATTCCCTTGGGTAGGAGGGCCCTGAGGGCGAAGTTTGGAATGTTATCAGGACCGTGCGTCTTCCTCGGTTAGAATAGCTTTATGCAATCACGTATCTCGTCCAGGTAAGCGGAAAGGATGTCGGAAGGGTTTTACGTCGTCTTCGTCGTTATTTTTGTCAGTGATACGGCGTCTAACTAACCTCTCGATGCGCTCGACGAAATCAAGATCGGGTGAAGAAAGTTCAGAGAACATTGTAGCTCTAGGCTGTCTGCATATGCCTCTGCCTTGTCCGCTTGATCGTAACTAGACCGCGCTCACCGTGAAACGGCGTTAAGGGCGCTTACTAATCCTTAGGACTTCGGCCATTCTCCACAAGGAATTGTCTTCCGTCTCCAGCGACTCTATCTTCTACCCCAAGGTATGGTTGTAGTGCTCTTTTAAACTCTATTTCACTTGTGCTGCAAGACGATTCTTGAGCATTAGATCTACAGGGTCAAAGTAGAGCTGCCAACGGCGTCTGGCGCGATTCTTCTCTCTGATGACTTCCCTCAGATACTCTGCGAGAACTCGCTTACTCGGCTTCCTCCTCACGTTCCTCGCAAACAGAATAGAATTCTGGATGCTAGAAGTGAGGCGGACGAACGATTCCTCCAGCTCATTCTCGGTACGTGTCTGCTCGATACGACCGACATTTTACTGTGGATGAGAGAAGAAGGCGGATCATGAGACACGTCGCACCATCTCTGGAGGATTGGCTTCCTCGCCTAGAAAAAGTAAGACGGGATTATGGTCGGAATCAAGGTCCTGGATGGTAGTAAGTTCGTGATGAAAAGGGATATCTTTTAAAAGAACAATGTTCAGGACGTCTCGGAAGGGTAGAGTTGAGATGAAGGTAGGTTCGAGTGGTCCGTAAACGATGAAACTTTGATTAGTTTCAGAGAAGTCATGGAGTATTCTTGTATTTCGGTAGGTTCGCCGACTATTCCATGATGGATACTTAGTGTTGAGATCACCAGCTAGGATAGTCGGAAACAGGCTGTCTAGTAGATTGTCCAATTCCTGAGGGTTGTTTCCCTTGGCGAATGGTAAACAGCCACCAGGCGGGTCCAACCGTTGCCTTCAGTATTTATAGATACTGCAGTCGCTTCGATGGTGTGGAATTCTGGGAGAGGTGAAACATGGTGGTCTATGCGCGATTTGACATAGATCGCCATGCCACCCCCGCGGGAGTTGGGTCGGTCGTTCCTGTGGAAAGAATAGTTCCGAAGTCGGGGTGTGTCTGCGGCACGTAGATGAGTCTCGCATTCCAGGATTACGTCCAAACTGTTCCTTTCGGCGAAGTCTTGGAGTTCATCCCGTTGCCGTAGAAGTCCGTTAGCGTTTCAGTAGGGCTTTTGTAGAGAACTACATTTAAATGGTATATTATCCATTTACGGACCGTAGGAAAAGAAACATGCTACGTTATCGACATCGTATTCTAAAAACCAATTGCAGTTGCTTTCAACTCGCGTAATAAAACCCATTCATATGGGAGTACGTTGCAATATACAGTGTGTGATTACAATAGTACTAGAAAGATAATTTGAAAAATCATTTACACATTCATACAGGAGAAAAACCATTAAAATATTTAGGATGAGATTGTAATAATGTATAATAAGTGTTCTGAAAAATCATTTGTACGTTCACAGTGTTGTTATATACAGTACGATTATAATAACATTAAAAAATACTAATTTGAAATGTCAGATGCCCTCCATTCTGAAGAAAAACTGTTCAAGTGAAGTGTTTTATATGCGATTATAATAGTGTCAAAAAGTATCTTAAATGTTATTTACGCGTTCATAGTGATGAGATAAAAACCGTTCAAATCTCTATTCTATGATCATAATTGCGTTAGAAAAGAAATCTTACAGTCATATATACGTTTATAGAGCAAAAGACCATTCAAGTGTACTGTATGTAATATCTATTATTTAATAAAGTAGGTATGTATTTTCTAAATAAATTTACATTATACCTATAATTGAAATTCATTGTAAAATATAAGAATAAATTCTATTTTCTTAACCAATATAATAAATCTCCGTAATTCAATAATAATTTTATTCAAAACCTGCTAGATGTCTAACAATAATATTAGAGTCCATAACTGATAATTGAATGTAGAAATTAAATATTTCATATATTATTGTGCAAGGTTTCTTCTTTGATGATCGTAATTTGCAAGTTTCTGCTTCTGACATTCTTTATGAATTAACTTTATAAAACTGATGAATTTCTTGTAGCCGCTACAGACAGTTTCATTACATTTTCGAAAGAAAAACTCCATGGTCAACAAATTTTTATTGATCAAAAAGCTGCACATTACATCCTTCTAAATGAACAATCTATTGATTCACTATTCAACAAATTTAATATTATTTTTATATGAAATTTACTTTTTAAAACAGCATAAAATGCAAATGAACTAGAAAAATAATAAACTAGATTGTCAAAGTCAGTCAAAGAAACACTTTTAATAGGTGACTGGGGTTTTTCAAAAGACGATTTTCTATACCACATATAGTAAAAATTAAGCAAATACCGAAAATATATAAAAATTATTAATAAAAAAGTAAAAAAAATAAATTAATTCCATACACAAAAGTGAAAATGCGTATTTACAAATTACACATGTATAATGTGAACATTAAACATAATCTAGTACAAATTTGGACTGAAGTTAGTTCTATGGATGCTTATTTCTATGAAATGGCAAATTTTATAATTTTCATAATTTCAAGTACCTCGATGCTTCATTATTAAAAATCTCACTGTATCTAGACAATGACGCGAGGGCAAGTAATTTTTAAAGAATCTTTTGGAAATTTTCCAACTAAATACTTTATAGTAAACAACGGTTTAACTAAGTATATGGAATGAGCCAATCTAAGCCTTAACGTGACAAAATAGCATTTGGTTCCCGAAGTGAGGAAGACGTCCTTAAACCAAAACTAACACAATTTAAGAGTTTTTCTGTTCATATTGGAACAAAAATCCTTTTTAACTTTTTTTATTAACAGATAGTTAAAACTCATAGTAAGATTAACATTTTACTTATAAAAAAATGTGATAGTTGAAGCCAGTGGATCTCGCTTCGGAGAAGTTTCTCAAATCTGCTTAAGTCGCTATAT
The DNA here is from genome assembly GCA_024586415.1 of Phrixothrix hirtus. Lineage (NCBI taxonomy): Eukaryota > Metazoa > Arthropoda > Insecta > Coleoptera > Phengodidae > Phrixothrix > Phrixothrix hirtus. The sequence goes on along the minus strand of JAHWXV010238283.1, from coordinate 3,298 downwards.
TAATAAATGATTTACCGTTTAGCAAGATTGGGTGCGATAAATACTAGGATAGTTCTTCACGTAATTTTTCAGTAAATAGCCGTAAAGTAAGGTTGGTCACAGTTACTCTACCGACAAAAAATTTCTTAGCTAATAAACTTCTTTCAAAAAACTAAAAATTTTCTTTAATTACCATTACAAAATATTTATACAAAAGGCTTTTAATACCTTGAACGGACATATGACAGAAACAAATAGACTTAAATTTTTTTATTGACCAAAACGAAAAGTACAAACTTGGAAGATTATTGTTTAAAGATAACCTCATTTAAACATTATCCATTACGTTGGTGACACTCTTCAAACCACTGCACAGTGGTTCAAAATTAAAAACTCGTGTGAAACAACACACGACTTTGTTTTACGAACATAGATACACAAATATGTAGATGTCCACAGTAATTAAAATATTATTTGCGTTTATTTCGGGAACGATAATTGTAACGGTCACCCATTCAAGTTACTGGATACACAAAACCTTGGTTAACTCCAGGGATTTTCTTTGATAACTCGCTTCGTCGCGTTTTTTCAGGAAAATCTCTAAGTTCACATAAAATAATGTCAAAGGCATAAGAACTGCAGCAAGTTTAAAAAAATTGTTATAGCCGTTTTCGAGAAAATCGCAAAAAACTTAAAGAATAAAGTGGCACTTCCGGTCATACGATTTGAACTAAATTCTTGTCTTCTCATGCACGGAAGATAAAAATTATAAATGTAGTTTTTGATTTTCATATGATGATTTGTTTTTGAGATATGTTTTTCACAACTAATATTCCAAGTTCTTCCGATTAATCGCTTTTCGAAAATTTATTAGCGAATTTCCTTGGTTAGTATAAAACTAAATTAAATAGTTAAGAAATCTATGAAGTTTAAAAATCGTTCCAGCTGATTTTAAGAAAACCGTGGAAATGGAGAATTCGGAAAATATCTAAAAATGAGAGAAATAAAGTGGTACTTCCGATTATTAGATTTTAGCCAAATTTTCAATTTTGTGTTGTAAGGCGACTATGACCTTAAATATAAATTTTCATTAATCTAGGAACTTTAGTTGCATAGTTATTTTATTCAGAGGTAATGGTGAAAGTACTTCAGGTTAGTCGATTTATGGAAAATTTCCTAGTAATCGCCTACATTATATCAAATCGTTTGGAATTTTTAAGAAATAGAATAAAGTTTAAAAAAATCATTAAAACCGATTTCAAGAAAATCTCGAAAAATGGAAAATTCGGAAAATATCTAAGAATGATTGAAATAATGTGGTGCTTCCGGTTATTAATTTTTAACCAAATTTTTTATTTATCATACGAAGGCAATTGTGGCCTCAAATATACATTTTCATTTAGCTAAAGCTTTTAGTTTCATAGTTATTTTATTAAGACTTAACGGTGAAAGTACTTCCGGTTACTCGATTTAAGGAAAATTTTCTGAGAAACCGCCTATATTATATAAAGGGCATTAAATATCTAAAAAATACAGGTAATGTAAAAAAAATCGTTGTTGCCAATTTCGGGAAAATCATGAAAAACCAAAAAATGACAAGAGTAAAGTGGCACTTCTTGTTATCGAATGTTAGTGAAATTATTGCAGTTGTGTGCCAAGATGGATACAAACTTAAATATAAAATTTTGTTTATCTAGGATTTTTCGTTTTCGAGATATCCTGTTCACACACACTTGCACGCAAGCACGCACGCACGCACGCTCGCACGCGCGCACGCCCACACGTACCCACGTACTCATGCACAACCGCACTCACTCACTCACGCATGCACGCACTTTCAGGATACAATCCTCTTAACACATCTGGGGATAAGTGAGAAACTTCCTCCAGAATTTTAACTTTTAAGTTCGCGATAGTCACTAGGAAATTGTTGCATACTTACCTTTAAGGTATCACCACGGAAACAAACCTAGTGATAATAAGTTGGGGTTCCCCGGGGCCAATTGATTTTATCCCCTCTTCAGGTTAAACTTTTGTGATACAATCCCCTTAATACATCTAGGGATATGTGAGCAACTTCATCGTGAGTTTTAACTTTTGAGTTCGCAATAGTCACTAGGAAATTGTCGCATATTTACTTTTAAGGTATCAATCACAGAAAGAAATGTAGTGAAAATAAGTTAGGGTTCCTCGGAGGTCAATTGATGTTATCCCTTCTTGAGGTTAAACTTTCGGGAGACAATCCTTGAAGCACAACAACTTGAGTATGTTATAACCGGATTAGACTATTTTTTTTAATTGAAACCCTCGTATACTTGTTTCAATTTTTCATTATGCATACATTTATTTAGTTAATTACACGTAATATGCAGTGTTATTGTTTTATGTATTTTTCCAAAGATTCGTCTGTGTAAATAATATTTCTTTCTGATAAAATTATATGAATTGAATATTTAGAGTTGTTAATATAAGTTTCAGTCAATAACAACAAGTTTTTCCTGCAGCAAAAAAAATAAGAAATGTGGCCGGCTGTGCGCAGGTACAAATAATCAGCGGAAATCGCGAGGAGATCGCATTAGAGAGTACACCTTGCGCGATTAGAAGCACAGTTTTAGTTATTTATTTCCCTTACCTATTTGAAATATAGTATAGAGAAAGTCATGTTTTGGACAACATTTTTGAAGTCCAGTTTTTAGCGGAAATACACGTTTTCAGGTAACCTGAATCCAAAAAACATGTGTTTAGAAATTGGTCTGTATGTGTGTGTGTGTGAGTGTGTATGTTTCTGTGTGTGTGTGTGTTTCTGTTTGTGTCTGTGTGTCTGTGTGTGTGTGTGTGTGGGTGTGTATGTGGGTGTGTGTGTGTATGTGTATGTGTATGTGCATGTGTATGTGTGTGTGTGTGTGTGTGTGTGTGTATGTATGTGTGTGTGCGTGGTGTGTACGTATCTGGTCAATATATCTCGCAAACCAAACGTTGTAGAAAAGTGAAATTTTATATATAAGTTTTTCCCTCCTTAGTACTTCCCTGTAAGAATTTAGTTAAAATATAATGACCGGAAGTGTCAGTTTATTCTTGTGATTTTTAGGTTTTTTGCAATTTTTTCGAAAACGGCTTTAACGATTTTATTAAACTCGCCACGTTTCTTGTGCCTGTATTACGTGAACTAATTTGTTTCTCTGAGAAAATTCGTTGAAGTGAGTTATTGAGAAAAATCTTTAGAGTTAAGCAAGGTTTTGTCTGGCAAGTAACTTGGATGGGTGACCGTTCCAATTATCGTCCTCAAAATAAAAATAAATTAATATTTTAATGATTTGTG
>JAHWXV010238258.1:0-16769 GCA_024586415.1 Phrixothrix hirtus | reverse complement strand
TGCAAATTTCTTATTATCTCTATAGATAAAGATAATTCCATCGCGCGTCCATACACTTTTACGGCCGTTTTTTTTATGTACGTCTTTTAAATAATGCAGGCGTGTTACAGTTAAGTGTTCATTTATTCCATATCCAGTACCTCTTAAATTAGTTTTATTTGCCATTATTACTTGTTTAATTTTATAATTGGTAAACTTAATAATTATTGGTTGATGGATTTTATCTAATTTCCTTCCAGTACGAGGCAAACGATCGATATCACTTTTGCAAATGCTAGTGCCCAGTTTTGTATTTCAAATATCTAGAACCTTTACCTCCAGCTCTTCTTTATCGTTTTCCTTGACTCCAAAGACCCTTATGTTATTTCTTCTACTGTATTGGTCTAACTTGTCAAATTTATCCTGCAAAATGTTCTTCTCTTTTTCGAGTTCAAAAATTTTATTTTCGTATACGCTATAAACATTCTTATCACTAATGCGGTTCACAATACCTTGAATAAATTCTTCTTTTTCCAAAACATTTTTGATTGCATTCGAGACACAGTTGTTGATTTCACTCATTATATTTCTAGTTAAAGACATAACGGATAGCTGGAGACTTTCTTTAAATAACTGGTAATTTAACGTGATTATAAGCGGAGCATAACAAAACACGTCTATACACTACAACGCATACGTATATAATATCAATTGAACATTTTTGTTTAACGGAATTACATGTGCTGATGTGCAACCAATTTCTTAAGCTATTGAAGGAAGACATTACTTGGAGTTTTAATTAACAAATTTTTTCCTATTAATCTAATGTTACTTAAAGTATCAAATTCAACGATAAAGAGATTAAATCAAATATTTCTTCGTATTTCATTTAATTGTACACTGCACGTTTAATCTAATCATAGTAAAACGATCATTTAAAAGTGAAAATCTATTGTGATCAAATTTAAAAATCCGTATTGGTTGAAAGAAAAGGTAGTACTGTAACAAACTATGGTAGTTGAAATAAAAATTTTAATTTATTTTGCAAACAGTTTATCTATATTAGGAAACCCAAAATTCAATAATCAAATATTAATTTTTAACAGTTACAATTAAAATTTTTAAAAAATAATTCTGAGTGATCTGTAGAATAGTATGAATTTATGAACAATAATTTTATCCACATCTTTTAATTAATTACGCAAGCGTAATATTTAGAAAACGGTATTCATCATTTTTTCAATATTACGCTTCCATAATTAATAAAAAAATGTGGATAAAACCATTGTTCATAAATTCATACTATTCCACAGGTCATTCCAGAATTATTTTTAAAAAATTTCAATTACAACTATTAAAAATTAATAATATTTGATTATTGCATTTTGGGTTGCCTACTCTAGTGTAGAGGAGCCTTAATCAATATCTTTTAACCCTCTTTGAGATTGTAAATTAAACGTTTGCAGTTTTCTTAGTGTATGTTCTACCAAATTAATTTATTTGATAAAATTATTTATAGGAACTCAATACCTAGATAAGTTACACAACAAATGTCAAAATGGTACCCAGCTCTTTAATGTTTAAAAAGAATATAAAACAATTTCTAAACTTTTTTTCACTATGTTGCGATAAAAATATTGATATGTAAATTTTTCTTAAATACATGCTCCATGTATCTATAACATATTTTTAAATATATGTTGTGCCGCTTGCGAGAAAACAATTTCTTTCGAAAAAAGTATATTTAGTTTTTACTCGACCCAAACTGTAGTTACGTTATTGAAATTTGGAAGCATGTAACATCAGTAAGAACTTGCAAGAAAAAATTCGAGACGATATGCGAGGAGGTAGCGTTTACATGCCTTGTTGGCTATGGAATTGCAAAATATTTGTTTTTAAGGGAACCAAAGTTAAGGAAAAAATAAAATTGGTTTGAATTTGTCACAGGCTAAACTGACAATAACGCATGCGGCAAAAATCACGAGTGTTTAACCACGGCCGGCTAAGCTACAGTGGAGCGAGATGTGTTTCGTCGATACTTGCGACGCTAAACACTGTAGAATTAAGACAAAATCGGTAAAAGGTGGGCGTCACTTTTCTCAAGTCGAAATTGCATTCAGGAGATGTTTGCGAAACACCCTGTATATCACGATGTTAGTGACCTACCTTAAAACTGGAGACAGACATTCTAGTGGTACTGCAGGTACTGGATTAAGACTGAAAAAGAAATGTACTAATGCTAGAAGTGCTCACTTATTTATGATTGCTCTGTATGAGGCAAAATGCTAAAATAATTATAAAATCAGGAGTGAAGCCACATTTTCTATGAATAACTGAGCTAGATCGTTATCTAATGATAATTAAATGAAAGATGAATCGAGACTACTGATACACCCTGTATATCAGCATTTAAATGAATTGTCTATGATAATTTCAAGTAGAATCCACGTAGCGTTAGATTCAAAAAATCCTGCACTTGTCATGAAATATTTTAAAAATGCTGAAGGCAATTTAGACTGTAATTAACGTTTCAAATTTTACTTGAAACAAATACTTTCTCATACCCTTTACAAAATAACAAGTTCTGAACCAAAATTAAGTTTGTCAGGCTCACACTGACTAGTTGACAATATTAAGCAATAAATGATGTTTAAAATAAATAAAAGGATTAGTTGAACACAAAACACACTATACTGTCTAAATTTATAATTTACACATGGTACACAAATGGGATTCAAATTCGAAGATAAATAACTATTCTCTAAATAAAATTAGAACAATAATTCTTACATTATCCATAGCAATAGAAGTTTGTGTACTTACAAAAACTAAATTAAAGGTAGATCTAAAAATTTCATTAGAGAACAAACGTAAATGGCTTTGACGACAATTGTTGGTATAAATATCAAATATATACAAACAAAAGAGATCAAGCATAAAAGAAGGTACCCCGTATACTAGCTTTCATAAAATCAAATTATTTTTTACAAGTTACTGATTAAACTAAGATACGATTAAAATTATTAGATTAAATTTTATAATTTACAATGAAAGGTTCATTAAAACGTTCGATAATTAATGCAACGGAAAAACTCATTTCTTTCGGTTACAAAAGAATTATAGAAACTCTTCTTTAATTCCTTTGCCATGATATTAAAATAAATCGGGAACCAACGCCCCTTTTAATATTTGTAACTATTTAAAACTTAAATTTTGCAGGATAGAATTATGACAACGGCAAGATCGCCTGGCACCCTGGCTTTAACGGTGAAATAATCGAATTTTTACTTACACGTGAGATGGTTTGCGTATAGTTGTTAGAAGCGAAAGACGTTTCCCTCATTGATTGACAAGTTTAAAGACCCTACAGGTAGTCATTGACGAATAATTTTTCTGCCTTGGACTTACTGATACAACTTCCCCAAAATGTGGAACTTTCAACTCAGCACAACGCTGAACGACGACGGTACAGATTCAATAAGAACAGATTATCTTATCTAAAAATTAGAGGAACTACACGGCACTTCCGAAACACAACTTCTATTTACTTTAATGGCTGAATCAGAACTGTTACTGCCTAAAGTATTTCCCACGAGAATTTCGTGATTAAAAAAACGTTGGCCTTCAACAGGCGCCTGAATTCCTGCCTTGTTAGTTAATGCTCCAATTGCCCTGACAAATATTATATTCGTTTCTGCATTTACAGTATACATTATTTACTTGAGCGCCTATCTTCTGGGATTTTTATATAAACAAATGACCTATTCGTTACCCTTACCCTTGAAATGCACGTGGATACAATGTTACTACTTGTTACAATCACAAAGCTGACGTAAGCGTCGATACAAATACATCGAATTCTATATTCGTGTTGAATTCTAAAATATCTAATTTTATACATCATACGAGGTGCATTAAAATAGTTCAATATGAAAGCCAAATTATTCTTTAGATAAAGAGGATGTTTTAACAAATTTTAAATTAAATCTGATTTTAATTAAATTCTATGAGTAAATAATATAAGTCGTAATGCGTACTTATACTCTAATGTTTCAATTAACGTATATTATAACAAAAAAAAACCAGCGAGAGCTGACAAATTATCTGAGACTACATATTTAGATATAATTATTAATGCCACAGAATATTTTTATTTAAAATTTCTCAATGTTTTCAATAACACGTATCACTCAAGTTAAACTTATAGTTTTAGGGTAATTTGTATCCGGTGGGAGATTTTCGTCATTTTTTAATACATTTTTCCTTTAAGGGCAGCATTAACTTTTACAAAGCATAACCTTTTTCAAAAATTAAAAATAAGAAAGTATTTCATATGATGCGTATTGATTACATCTCATTGTATAGCGTGTTATTTAAAAATTTCCCAAACATTTTTAAAGGATGAAGATAAAACCAAAATGGATTCTAAAAATGCTTGGTAAGTTTTATAATTTTAATCCTAACCTCTTCTAAGAAGACTGTTTACAACAAAAATCTGCTTAATTACCTGTTATTTAAATGCCTTTGAATTTTTCATGAACCTTCTGTAAAACTTTCTCCATAGTACCGTTTTCTCCCAGTTTTTTGATTGAATCAAATGGTGTCGATATTATTGTGACGTTTCTCGTGGAACTGTAATAATATTGCGAAACCCGATCTAATGGAATTCCGAGAATTTTCTCTATATTAATGATTCCGGAAGTGTAATAATTAAGACTTCATTAAAGACAAAACAATCTTTAAGGATGTGTTAAATACCGCGCGCGAGTGTGTAGTTTTAATTTAATTGCAAACAAAAGAATTGCTTAATTAAAAGCTGTTATAAAATAAGCTATAAGTTAATTAATAAAAATTGCACAGCATGACGCATAAATCACCGTTTACCGTCCGAAATCAATCGATATTGTGTTGATAACCGAAATAATTAACATAAGCAACAATCTCAGATAATTTAAATATTAATTAATTAAAGAAAAGTAGTTAAATAGTATTACGCAACATTGCGTCATGTCATGCAACAATTTGTTTAAAGCAAATGTATTTGTTATCCGAATCGATTAGATAGCAGACAAACAAAACATTCGAAATTCATATTGGCTTAATAAAGAACGCGAATATGAATTTAATTATAAATAAAACGCGTTTGCGAAGCGAAAGTCTGTTTTCGTATGAGACTCAATGCGGGATATTTCTTCGCTCATACATCGTAAAAGCTTTTCAGGATATTTCTTCTGTAAAGTCAAGCTATTTTGTTATTAAATTTTGCAGTGATCTTCACGTGACGGCTTGTGGACTCGCCAAGGTCGGTAAAATTCTGAATACCGTTCAAATTAATAACCCGTTAAAAAGCGCCGTATACCAGAGATTTAATTATATACATTCAGATTCTAGAACGCCGCTCTGTCTCGAGTTGCTTTGTAACGAGGACAGACCGAAGTATAGAATAATATAAACCCAGGAATCCCCGTAACTGAGTGTTCCTGGCAATACCGTCATCGAACCTGCAACAAAACCGATTTTGGGTCGACCACGAATAAGTTGCTCTGTAACTATTTGTGACCGACGCCATGCACCCGTCAATGTCCTTGTGCTTTGAGTTGTACTGATAGTGGAAGCACAACTACGCTGAACCGAGATTACCTGTCATATAAAACGTCCCGTCATTTGCAGGCGAGTTGCTATCTAGCGCCCTGTGAACGACGCTAGACGCCGCGACGCTTAGCGATACTGAGTGACAAGAAAGGTCGCGAGTGCACGGCGTATCAAATAGCCGTTTCTCACTATTGACTGTATAAACTACGTACACGGCGGTCGCCAAAAGCGACAAGCCTGTGCTCAGATCTCGAAGCATACTGCCGACCTTCGTGCTCAAACATATCAGGACCGCAGCTCTTGACTGAGAAAGAGCACGTCGCATCGATAGCTTGCATCGATGTCGCGACGATACTAACGATTGACAGCCGCATAGATTTCACACAAAATCTGACTTTTCATGCATTCATAATCGATTGTAATTAATCCATTTTGTCTGCTGCCAGAATACCATTTTAATTTTCATTCGCGTAAATGAACTGTTTTAATTTTGGTTTGATTTATGTAAAGACGCTGTTCTAATTTTTATTCAATTTTTGTAAATAAATTATTATTACTACCTTATCTTTTAATACCGCCGGAAATAGAAACGATCATCAAATAAATATCACTGGAGTCCGTTCCATGATCGAAGTCCGAGCGACGTCATTTTAACAAATGACATCCCCCGGCAAATAATCATTTCGCAGGTATACTGACTGCGAAGCCAGACGAACGAAGCCATCCAAGTTGCTGAGAACATCCCAAAAGCAGTACCAGAACCCTGCCCTCACGGCCGAGCTATTCCCCTGCAGAATATAAATTCTTTATCTTCCCAATCCACCTTCCATCGCAAATTGAAACGTCAGTAGAAAATAGTCCCGTTTCTATGATTTATTTTATTCAAAACATCATAATGGTCTGTCGAAAGTGTTCATAAGATAAATTTTGCAAATGAACTAGCTACAATGGTAAAATTTTTATACTAAAGAAAATAACAGGTAAGGAATTCCTAGAAAGCCGATAATTTTAAGGAGCTCATGCACACAAGGAAATCTTACAAATTTAAACAATTGGAAGGCTTGTCTAACATAGCGATCTTTGTCATGTGCGTAAATTTCTTGAAATACACTTCAAATTTATTTATTTATACATCGGTGTTTATTCGTTAATGTCTTTTATGGCGGTACGTATCAATTTTCATGGCATACTTTTGATTCTACATGGGAACTAAAATAATTTGTAAATTTTCCTCTAACTCGAACAGCTGATCCTTTGAAACTGCAACCAATATTTCTCAAGTTTTAAAGAGGAAGGGATACTTTCCTCTAGAACTTAGTAGTTTTCTTGTAAAAATTTGTGGAGTACGTAAGTTGCCAAAACAATTTTTATTATGTGCTCAGCCAAAATTTGCTGCTTCCATTAAAAAATCCAAAATCTGTTTGATAATATTCCGAATGTATTCTCAACTGTGTCTCCAACTCTACTATGTCCGTAATTTTAGACCCTTTTCTTAGTACATTCTTTTGATTCATCAGCTGTATAAGGCCTCGTCGACTTCTATTGCAGAGGAAATGTTTCGTCTGCCATACTGGTATGAATTATGGGCCATTTTTTCGAGGAAGAGTTGTATTGGTTAGAAAGTTCACTTTGTTCAGCTGTAATTTCCTATCAAATGATGTTATTAAAAACTATTCCTGCATAGTTGTTTTTATCCAAAGCTCCCACGTCTACAATTATATTCTTATGGACCGGTTACGACTGGTGTAGCAGTTAGCATGTTGGATTCTACACCCAATCGAGGTCGGTGAATTTTTAAGCGGAGAAAAATTTAAAAAACATGCCTTCTTCTCGGATAAGGAAGTAAAATCGTAAGTCCCTTGTCAATGTGATGTTTGGCACGTTAAATATCTCTACTGGCGGTGAAACTCCTCCAGATTCGGCAAAATTCTAGTAGGTATGGCAAAATGCCTATTAACAGTTCTAAGACCAAGGGAAATTCCGCATCCTGATCCCTCTGCCACAAAAACAAACAAACAAACAAACGTATTCTTATGGAATAATGATCCAATGTGTGCAGAGTCGTCAAACACTACACGCCTTCCGTCCAATCCCTCCTTTCTCAGCTCGGAAAATTCTATCTATACCGTATTCTTGCTCATTTTTTTTTATAAATTGTTCTATTTGGTTGAAGCATTTAGATGGGTCCTAATATTTTCCAAAAACCATCGCACACATTATATAAAATCTGTCTAATGCTTGCTCCTTCTAGTCAATAAATGATGGTGTTCCAAATGAGTATCTAGTGGCAAGAAATATATAATAAAGAGAACTTTATCATTGTTTTGTGTTTGTTCTAATTTGAGAATTCTTTGCTAAATTTGTTATCCGTATTCAAAAGAATCTGAAATAGTTCTAACAAACTAAAAAAATTGTTTTCCTAATTCTTATTATCGTGGAAAAATGAAAATCAAAATTAAAGATATTCATAGATTTTCAATATGTTGCCTACATATTTAACATTCCCATATTTATAATGGTGGATTAATCTAACGCAAGACTTTAGAACTTTAAGGGTGTCTTTGAGTTAAGTTTTTATTTATGAAATAAAATATTTTTCATTATATTTTCTTATACTATTTTTCACCTCTTTTGTAGGTGCTGAACATAGAAGAAAATGAGGGTGTGTCTGAGAATGTAACAGAATCGCTCTAAAAAAATTAACTAACTCTGGCGAAGAAGCAGGAAAATGAAACCTTAGCGACTTACGTAACAAATAGAACTTATAGGGTTCATTCAATATAGCACAAAGAGAATATATCAGAAATATAGAGCCTTATTCTGAATTAGATGATGAAAATATTTATTCCTGCAATCCTTAATGTCAAAATGGTCAAATGCAGTAACAAGAACCGGAGCTCTAACAGTGAAATTTCTAACATTGAAGTTTTCCAAAGTAGCATTTTTAAATGGCAAGAATTGTGTAGTCACTTTCAAAGTATTAAAGAAAGATTTAGAGTATCTACACTACAAATGCAGATTAATATTAAATTTCAAATTTCAGTATTATCCATATCGCAGAATTTGAAGCAATTAAGTGCAATCACTTTTAGCATCAAACTTCAATTTTCCTATACAATCCAAACATAAACCTCTCCTCGAACAGTTATTAGTGTTTTATAAAATAATTCCCTATCACCTGCCAATATTTTAGAGATAGCACCATCTGACTACCATTCCTCGTACATTTATTACCGGGGAGATAAAGCGACTGGAACATTACTTAATTTGAAGCTAATCTCAAAAAATTGTTATTGTGGTGTCTTTTCTAACAAAACGTTTAACTTGGAAAATGTAGTTTTTCTTTTTTACTTTATATTTCATTATATGTGATTTTTCTTAAATATACTAATAAACAGAGCGTATTTAAGCGCATGCGAAATATTTTAAGGGGCGATCTTTTGTCCAAAATTAAACAAGGTTTTTTACTTAGATTACTCTCTTGATTTTCTTTAAAAATGAGGTTTTAACTATTTTTAATTGTGGATAAGATAACTAGATGTCAATTGAGGATGATCTTTGATTAATTAAATTGCTACATATGTATATTGTTTTAATCGTCCTTGATATTAGAATTCTTATTCGATCAATCATATGATAAAATTAAAAGAGACAAAAGTTTTAGAAATATCTTTAAATCAGTTAATTTTAACCCTATAAAGAGCACTAGTGAAAATTGAAAAAGGTTACTAGTTGCATCCCCTTATAATTATAAAGGACGATTAAAAGAATATCCATAAGTAGCAATTTAATTAATGAAAAGAATCACCAAATGACATATTTAGCTTTCCCAGAATTAAAAAAAATTAAAACATAAGATCACATCTTTCTTTAGAAGATCACAATTCTGCACGGAGTGAATGAAGAAAGGAAATTTATATGAAATGCCCCTTTTAATTTTTGATAAGGAATAACCACTTAAAATATTTCGCAGACATTTAAATGCACCCCGTAAATAAAGTACAACAAGATACTAAAAACATTTCAAATCAATAAAACTATAGCAAGGATTCACTATTATAGTCTATTCACAGCCTAGTGTACGATAATATGGAATCCGCTATATACACAGTGACATAGAAATTGCAACACCAAGAAGGGGTTGGAATTTCTGGATGAAATTTGACAGGAATATTCACTTTTGTTATAGTCATAAATGATCTAAATTTGGAAGGAAAATCTTTATTACTTGAACAACATTTTATAATAATTGTTAATAATGTATGATGCTGCCTCTCTGACTTATACATTCATTTACACGTTGGGGCATTAATTGAATAAGGTGATTTATCTCGTCTTGGGGTATTCTCTCTCATTAAAGTTGCACCTCATGTCTCAAGACCTCCAAAGTCAAAGGAGGATGGTGCAAATTTCTCAACCTTCTACCCATTATGTCCCATACACGTTCAATGGGAGAAATATCTGGAGATCTTGGAAGCCAGGGCAAAAGATGAATCTTGTCCTGCTCAAATAAGTTCAAGCAAAACCGTGCTACATGTAAACTTGCATTATCTTGTTGGAATAATGGATCTTCGAGCTCTTGTAGGTATGGCAGAAGATGTGTTCTAACCACCTCAGCAATATACCGTTGTGATGTTATATTGATTTGAATAAACACCAAGGGTGACCTGCTGCCATAAGTAATCGAATCCCAAACCATAACACTCATACTGCGGTGTATGTGCCTCTCAACTGTAAATTGAAGATTCCGTCGTTCACCCTGTCTTCTTCTGTCTTTCATACGACCGTCGTGCATTTCTAAACAAAATCTACATTCGTCACTAAAGACAACACGACGCCATTAAAGATTCCAGTGAGATCGTTCATTGCACCAGTGTAACCGTTGTTGACAATGTTCTGCAGTCAAAGGAAGCACAAGTTGCGGACGATATGATGTTAATCCAAAACTTCGGATTCAGCGATAATCTGTTCTAAGGGTTACAAGGCGACCTTCTTCACCAAACGATTGGTCACCAACTGCCCGAGTACAGGAAAATCGTTCTCTAAATGCCAGTTGTCTTAAGCGACGATCTTGACGCTCATTCGTTCTTCTTGAAGTCCCTGTTCATCTTTTACGATGTTCCTGGCCATCTTCAAACAATGCACGACACACTCACATTACAGTAGACGGAGCTAGTTTTACATGGTTAGCAATTTCCCCAAATAAAAAACCAGCTTCGCGCAAATCAATAATTGAACCTCTGTCAAGTTCGCTTAACTGACGGTAATATTCTGGCATGATCAAACAAACTAAACACGTTAACAAAATAACGACAACCAAAATAACATTAATTAACAATGAAAAAGAACAATAAATCGTACGAAAAACACAGATCGAAAAAGTGAGCAAAAAATTATAACAACTGTCAAATGTGACGTTATTACATTACTACTTGATCTCAAAAGGTAATCAATTATTACTTGATGTTAGCCCAACAGATCTACCAACTTTGATTAAGAAATTCCTACTCCTTGGTGTTGCAATTTCTGTGTCACGGAGTATATGTATGTATAATTCATTGACAATTATTTTCATTTGAATCATAGTACAACGCTCTCAGTATTTTGTATACGTTAGAATAGAACGTATTCAGTATTTACGTAGGGATTATCATGAATAGCTAATTCAGCTTAAATATTGCCAAGCAAATATAGATCCGAGCAACTATTGCTAATAATCTGTTTTTAAACCAAATTTGTATTAAACCGTCCTCTTCTTGCTTATGCGTACTTGTATATAGTGTTATACACCGTAAGTAAATAATTGGGTAGTTCTCACATTAAAAATTTAAATAAGCTACTATTTATTTAAAATTTCTAAATATTTTTGCTGTAATATAAAGTAACCTAACGTAATACTAAGTTTTAGACGAAGTTTCTCAGACTATAAAAATAAACATTTTTACAAATTTCAAAGTGCTCCATAATAACAAGAACCTCGGTTAAAATGGAATTATACAAGGAAACATTTTACAAAGAAATTCTTGGGGTGAAGTAAAACATAAAATGCCTCAAAGGACGCCGTATAAGAATGGTACAATTTGCTGAAGTCATAAAAAAATAACCGGGGTTGAAGCTCTAAGAAAAAACCGAGATTATAACGGAATTTTAACGTTTCTCATCTCAAGCACGCAACTGGGAATTGGAAATTTGGAACATGCATATTGGATAAGAAAACATATCGAAGAGGGACGCTAAATGTTATAAAAAGTTAGAACACGCAAGGATCGTTGTCTTTTCTTGCAGAAATCTACGGTGTTGCACAGCGTAGAACGCTATATTAGATCCGTTGAAGTTAAAAGTGTAAATTCCGTCTTAAATTGTGCTACGAATTGGTGATCGTGTCATTAAAAAGCCCTGGAATTTTATAGGTAACGTAACATTTAACTTTGCTAATTTAAGATAGTAAAATAAATCCAACAATCGATCACGCATGTTTACAGAAATATAGCGGGTTTTGAATGGGAAATTGAAAGGGAAGTAAATCCTTATAAATATCCTACCTTGAACCAAAACCGCTAGAAGGAAGCTTAATTATGTAACTTCGAAGATAATACAAAGGGAACTTAAACCGTAAGTGTATTTTAACCAATGGTCTTATAAACTTTAATATACAAATAAACTCAGCGTGTTTCATGATTGTTATTTTAAGATTTTAAATTTTGTTTTAATTTTAATAAATAATTTAAAAGAATAGATGATATTTCTTGATGCAAATAATAGCCTTTGCAGTATATGTTTACAATCAATCAGAACAAATTTGTATCGAAAGGTAACCAAAGGGTGTTGTAAATATTAACTGCTTATTTAGGATTTTTTTGCATTATATTTAAGAGTTAACGGTAAAAGTACTTCCGGCTACTCGATTTACGGAAAATTGTCTAAAAACGCACGCACGCACGCAGGCACACACACACCACACACGCACACACACACACACACACAAGCACATACAGACGTACGTACGCACGCCTACATCAGCGCGCACATACAAGCACGCACGTACCTCTGCGCGTACTCACGCATACATATACGCATTGACGCATACACGCAGCATACGCAGGCACGCAGACACAAGCAGATACACGCAAATACACTAAGACACACAGAGACTCAAACAGACACACGTAGACATGCGTAGCTACACGCAGAGCAAACACACGAAGATACCTGCAGACAGACAGGCAGACTCAGATACACGCAACCACAAGCATATATATGCAGACCCACACAGGTACATGCGGATACACGCAGATTCACGTAGACAGATGCAAACATATGGAGATATATGCAAACATACGTAGACAGTGGCAGATAAACGCAAATATACGTAGAAACACTATACGTTTGGGAACTTCGCGCATACCTTTCAACATGTAACTCGAAGGCGTTCACAGACGCTGTACTTAAATCTGTTTCAGTTTAATATTATTTACAGTAGTTGTTTTAACCTATATTTGCTCGATAACGTTTAAGGCACATAATGATCCCTAGTTAACTACAGAATGTATTTTATTCTGATGCATTTAAAATACCGAACGTTGTACCTTAACGCAAAGGAAAATAAATGTTTGACAAATATACTTAAATTTAATTCCATATAGGACACTAAGCCTTCAACAGGCTTTGTAGGAGTATATCGAAGGTGAAAAGGGTGTAATTTATTCCGGTGAGTGAAATTCAGCGCCAGAGCTGAAAGTGATCGTAGAATGCAAGAAATGATAGTTTGTTCCAGGGTTATGAGTATGATTTTTCTACGCCTTATATTTTCTAATTAAGAATTTTACAAATTTACATTAATTATTAAATCTTCATATCTATGACAGAATTTATAGGTAAGCTTTATATATCGTTTTCAAGCTAGCGGTAATTTCAAAGCAGAATTGTTTTAAGTTAGGGAAGAAAACACATATCGTTCCTTAGTCAGCAAATAATATTCTTCTAAAACATGAAGAGCGGCCTCAAAAGCTCATTTCTCTTTGAAATGGCAGAAAAAGCTTTATTCCTCTTTGTTTGATTATATTTATACTAACAACAGTGAAGTCTACCGTTCTGTCAGCTTTAACAAAATTTTTAAATTTCACAATTGAATTGCTTACCTGGCAAAAACAAGCCGAGGGTATTAGCTATCATAATTTAGATATTTTAAGCATGTCTTGATACAAAAATTTCAATTAGATCAGTTCAAATGTATTGAATGAAAGTTATTTTCGACTATATATAAAGTTTAATAATATCTCACTATAGAACACAGCAAGTCCTTTACTTCCTCTTACGTATATGAAATATAGTATAGAGAAAGTAATGTTTCCGGTCAAAATATTCGATGTCCAGTTTTTACCGGAAATAAATGTTTTCAGGTCCATTGAATCCGAAATACATGTTTTCAGAAATTGGTCTGCGTGTGCGTGAGTGCGTTCGTGCATGTATGTGTGCGTGCGTGCGTGAGTGTATGCGTGCGCGCGTGCGTACGTGCGTGCCTGCGTGTGTGCGGGCGTTCGTGCGTGCGTACGACCGTTCGTGCCCGGGCGCGTGCGTGAGTGCGTGCGTATGTACTTGCGAGTGAGCTAGAGTGCGTGCGTAACTAAGTACGCTCGAACGCGCGTGCGTGCGTGCTAACGTGCGCGCCTAGGCACGTACACGCGCGCGCGCGGTAGTGCCTGCGTATGTGTGCGCGTGGGTGCATGCGTTGGTGCGTGCGGGCGCGTACGCGTGCGCGCGTAGGTGCATGCGCACAGGCGCGAAAGTGTGAGAGAGCGTGCGTGCATGCGTGCATGCGTGCGCGCGTGCTAACGTGGGTGCGTGCGTGCGTATGTACGTGCGCGCGCGCTAGAGTGCGTGCGCGGGTAAGTTCGCTCGAATGCGTGTGTGCGTGCTTGCTAGCGTGCGCGCTTAGGCTCGTATACGCGCGCGAGCGCTAGTACCTGCGTGTCTGTGTGCATGCGTGCATGCGTAGGTGTGTGCCTGTGTGTGCGCGTGCGCGCGTAGGTGCTTGTGCGCGCGGGCGCGTGAGTGCGAGCGATTTTCAATGCGAGCCTGGGTAGTTTCGTGCATGCGTGCGTGTTGGCTGACGTGCGCGCGTGCGTGCATGCGTGCGTGCGTAGGTGTTTTTGTGCGCGTGCGAGTTTATGCGTGCGTGCGTGCGTGCCAACGTGCGTGTGGACTTTCATGCGTGCTTGCGAATGGTTTTTTATGCCTGCGAGCGTGAGTTTGTGCGTGTGAGCGTGCCTGTGTACGTAAGTGCTTGTGTACGTGCGGGCATGTGTGCGTTGCAGGGTGCGTGGGCTAGTGCGTACGTGCGTGACTCTGCGTGTGTATGTGCGTGGTTTCGCGATCTCGTACCGTCGTGCGCGCACGCCTCCGTGTTTGCTTGCGTGTGTTCGTGAGGGCGTGCGTAGTTGCGCTCGTATGTGCGTGCGAGCCGGCGTGCGTGCATGCGTGCGTGTCTGTGTGCATGTGTCTGTGCATGCGTGCGCGCTTGCGAGCGTGGCTGCGTGCGTGCCCGTGTGCTAACGTCCGTTCGTGCGTGCGAGTGCGCATCCCTGCGGGCGTGTGGGCGCGCCTGCGTTCGTTGACGGTTAGAGCGTGCTAGCTTGCGTGCGTACGTGCGTATCTGCGTGCGTGCGTATGTGCGCGTGAGCTTGCCTTCATGCACGCGTGCTTATGTGCGTACGTGCGTGCTTGCGTGTGTGCGTGCGTGTCTGCGTGCGTACGTATGTGTGTGCGTGCTCGCGGGCTTGAGTGTGTGTGTGAGTGGTTGTGTAAGTGTGTGCCGGTGGGCGTGCCTGCGTGCGTATGTATGTGTGAGTGGACGTACGTGCGTTACTGCTCGCGTGCGTGTTTGCGTGCGTGCTATTGTGCGTACGTACGTGCTTGCCTGCGTGCGTTCGTGCATGCGTTCGTGCGTGTGTTCGTGCGTGCGGTCGTGCGTACGTGCGTGCGCATGTGTACGTGTGTGTACGTATGTTGTCAATATATCTTGAGAACCAAACGTTATAAAAAAATCAAATCCTATATATAAGTTTGCTACCGCCTTTGCACTTCCTTGTAGAGGTTTCGTTAGAACCTAATGACCGGAAGTGCCACTTTATTCTTGTGATTCTTTTGATTTATAGGTCTTTTGCAATTTTTTCGAAAATGGCTCTAACGATGTTTGTTAAACGCGGCTCATTCTTTACTGTTGTAATTATATGTTACATGAACTAATTGGTTTCTCTGAGAAAATGCGTTGAAGTGAGTTATTGAGAATAATCTCAAAAGTTAAGCAGGGTTTTGTCTGGCAAGTAACTAAGATTTTAATGATTTTTGTGCATTATTTACATACTTAGTTACTTTTTATTTAGGTCTATAAATTAGTTTTGCTTTAAATTAGCTTAAAAATTTACTTGCAAAGCTCTTAGTACATGTATAAAGGAAATTGTAAATGGGCGAATTATTTATCCTTTTAAATTAATTTTATTGTTTATAATTAAGGTGTATAGGAAAGTAAATAACTTCAATAAATTCGAATTAAATTTAAAATGTGTAAGAGAAAGTCGTGTGTTGTCTTACACCATATGTTTTTACATGGTACCGATTTACGGAATGTGATACTTTTCAGCTTTCTAGACGATTTATGGAATGTCACGTTATTAGAGAAGTTCTGTATAAGCTGTCTTATATTCACTCACAAGGTGATGTATTTCTTTATTTAACTACAATATGTACATATGCCTCCAATCAAAATTCAAATGTCTCCTAGAAAACTGCAGCCTCCGCTCTGCCCCTTCTGCGATAATCTACGGCTTCCTAGCAGGCCGATAGCAATACACCCCGCTGTTTTTCTTATAGTTTACAAAGAGCAGTTAAGCCATAACGTTTCCCTAATTTTTGTTGTGGTGGTAAAAGGCGAGTCAAGAGTGTGGGCTAAAATGGCATCCCTGTTCTCGTCAGATAAGACGCGCGGCCTTCCGCTTCTTGGAGCAGTCATCAGAGGCCGGCCATTTTCTGCACCCTCTGCTTCTCGTTGCACCCAGCGATGAACAGCGCTTTTCTATTCAAATAAAATAAAGGTCTTTGAAAAAATATCTTTTAAAAAAGCAACAATACTTTTACAACTAATACAACCAATTTATAAAGGCTAAATTGCTTGCTCGTGATAGAAAATGAACTCGATTTCA
>JAHWXV010238232.1:0-10027 GCA_024586415.1 Phrixothrix hirtus | reverse complement strand
TTTTACAGCATTTTTAATGCATCTTTTACTTAATTAATATTTCTATTACTAATTTTTAATTTAAATTAAGGCACCCGCGCGCGGTACTATCACTTTCTTACAGTTTATCCAGTTCTTAATTCAATGTTTCTTAATTACACTCCTGTATTTAAGAATACCGCGAAAATGCGTAGAATTAATATGAATTCTTTTTAAATCGCGTTTCGCGTTATTCTATAGGGTCGTGTAAACGTTACAAACTAACAACAAAAAATGTTTATAATCCAACCTAACATTCAACGAGCTCATTGTAACTAATTTGAATACTTGTCGCAACAGAACCAATTATGGGAACTTTCCCACTGCACTTTTACATCTAGAGTTTCTGAACGGAACAGAACTGAATCGAGGAATGTTACAACCGCATATGCGTAAACTTTTTTCTCTAAACAGCCCCGACGAAAAATTTCAGTCTTATTTAATTTTACACTTTTTTTCTCAATCACTTTGCTTTAACACATCTTGACGTTACTTCTGGCTATGAACGCCTTTCAATTTTAAAATAACGGATTTTGCTTTCCAGCACCAACTGTTCAAGATTTTCAAATATTTTAATTTTTGGATTTAATTAAAAGACGAATTCTTTAATTTTAATCTTTAACAGTTCAAAATTTTAAATGCGCTGACATAAATTTTGATATGTGAAGTTCGTACATAAGCAACGGATAATGGACAAAAGACCAAAACTCCTCTTTACAGTGTATATGCCATCTTATCTAGCTTGAAAGCCTAATTCTAAATCCTTTAAAGTGGTTAGATAATTTAAATACGACAGTTTTTTCCGAGCTTCGCATTAACATGGATTTCAACGTTTTAGGGGAAAAAGTAGTTCTCTTTAACAACAAAATTTCGTTTATTGTTATGAACTGTTCACTTTGTTTAAGGTCAGGATCACATCTGTGGCAGTATTCCAAAACTAGGTCACTAAGATAACTTTCAAAGATTAACTTTACAGATATTTTAGTGTTGCCATTGACCGAAGTTTTAACAGGTTTCCGTTTGTCCTTTTTGCCGATGTCGCCGTGCTAATGGCGAAAAAGATGAAGAAATTTTAGTTACAAATAAACTTAAACCTTGTCGAACATCTTTTATTTGTTGTAAAAAGAAATATTTTTTATGAGTGAGATAGTTCCTTTAAATTAATTACTTAGTTTGTATTTCTTTCTTAGGAACTATTCAAAGTAGGATATCCCTAATTTTATAACTTTCTTGCGCTTTTATAGGTTAAATCCATCATATTTTGGCCATATTGATTATTATTGTTTACTACCTTATTTCTAAAATTGCTTACTGCTCATTAATCTTAGATTTAATTAATTTTTATACATGATTTACTCACTTATATGCTCCGTTTTACCAACATCGATATATTTTGATTAAAAATGGAATTTCATTAGCTATGCCAACTAAATTATTTACCCGCGTTTCTATCTTAAAACTTTTATAGCCATAAAAGCAAGTTTCTCAATAATTACGAACAACAATACTACACAAAACATGGGGGTACATATAAATGAAAGATATAACAACAGAATTATCTAAAGGCGCTCCCTAAATTAAAATACGATCGATTATTGTTGAATAACTACAATTAATGTTTTTAAAATTTACTAAACGTATAGACCTGGCGTTTAACCTCGGGTTTTCTGTTATATACACAGATACTCCACTTTTGATCCACTTATTCTATTAACCAAAAATCCTTCACAACTTTACTTTAATTGCCTTCGACTTCTTATCATATATTTATTATGTATATTAATAAGGATTCATATTATCTGACAATTTTTGTTAGATCACAAGTAAATATACAGCAAGAATCCAAAAATATCAAAAATTAAAGCAAGCATGTAGAGGATTTCTCTCCAAGCGATTTAGGTAGATCGTCAATGTATATAAGAGACACTCTTAGGTTGGACTCCCGACGCGAGACAAATTTTCGTTTGTGTTTACTTTAATGGATTTTAAAATAATATGATAAATTGAGCAATTCAAAATAAAGGGAATCTTAGTTTATAGCATAAAAGTTGTCGGAACAACCGTATACACTTAATTAGGGTTACGGTTAATGTTTAAATTAGTGTGGACAAATAACTGTATAATATCGCCGTTAATTTGGATGAAGGTTTGAACAGAAAGGCCTCAGCTTCACTGGCGCTTTAGGGTGAGTTCTTAATGTACTACATAGAAGATTGTGATAAAAAATCATCAAAAGCTGAAAATTTATCAAACGTCAAAATTATGAATGATTCTTTTCAATAGGCGCCAGGAGAAACTTCATTGGCTAAAGACTCAATATCATGTAAGCTTTTTCCGCTAAGGGTACTAATAGCCTCAATTAATTGCACCTGGAATGTTGTACACTGATTTTAAAATTATGGATACACAATACGTTCTGAAACTTGCACTTCAATAACTAGCCTAAATTGTAATAAAAGATTTAAATTCAACAAACACGTCTATTAAGCAAATTAAGAAATGTATATTTTGGTACTTACGTTCAAGAAAATCAAATAGATTCATACAAGTTGAAGCCAAAAGTTACAATCTCATATCTAACAATAGCATATTTATTCTTTGCCTACAACATTATGTTTCATTTAAAATCAATATTTGTGTGTACAGCATAAAAGTGCTTGCTAAGCACTTATATGTACATATTTGATTGTATACTTTATAATTAACAGGCCGACTTATTGTTTTTTAGATACAAGGCGTAGTGTGGTTGATTTTATCTATCATAGCTCTTATAATATATTTTGAAGGATGGAAACCAACAGTTACTGAATTGTCCAAAACGTATGGCCAGGTTTTAAGTTATTGGATTATGACGAATTATGTTAAAGGCAAGCACTTTTAATGAAATAATTCAATTGATAATATCTTAAGCTGAAAATTACAGAAACGATACCTAAAAAGGAATTGGAGATATTTATTCGGCCCCGAGAATTTTACATATGGTGTATTACATATTTAATCGTATGCACATTTTGGATTGGATTGTCAATCTATCTTTTAGTAGGTAAGAGTGAAGTTGTAGAATAATTTGACAAGGTTTTGGAGCAAATGAATCATATTACAGTTTTGCTTCAAGAAAAAATCGATAAATTAAGAAATAGCCTTCTTGTATGGGGAATTTGTACAAGCATTTGCTGTATCCTTGATCTTTTACTAACAGGTTTTTTGGCTAGTGATTATAATACAATTGTGGGAGAAGTAAATACAGTGAGTAATAGAATATTAAAAAGGACATGTAAAAATTGACTTTTTATAGGTTGACGGATCAACATATACCGTACTTGCATGTGGAATTGTTATGACATTAGCTGCAAAAGGTTTTGTTCTATGGTTTATTAATTTTATCTTTACTGCTATTGCCTTCAAGTTTTATGCAGATATTCCAGATAAGGTAAATAATTATATAATTTTAAAAATTTCTCTTTAGCTTGTTTTGTAGTTTTCAGAAGACAAAACAAATTCAAAATACTTAATCGGGCAGTCTAGGTAAGTAGTTCACTATATTTATGTAGGTCGTAAATTAACTTATTTAAATTGTAGTGGACACCAAAATGAAGAGAAGGAAAATGGTTGGTTTGGCGTATTCCAAAAGTTACCGCGGGTAGCGGTAGTTCAAACTGTTAATCAGCGGTTTAGCAAACATAATTTGCACAGTCCAACAGCTTCATCGAATAGTTTACCAAGGCATAATGTATCACAAGACTATTCAAATCATTCATCTTTCATGCGAAGATCATACAAATGAGACAAAAATTTGAATTTTATTAATTTATTGTTACCCTGTGATATCTTCCTCCGAATACATTCTACAGGCTTTTTATTGTAATGGCTATAAGGCACCAGATAAGTGTTATATGGCAATACCATGCAACGTTGCCACGACCTTATCCGCGCAGCTTATAAAAATAACCTTACAATTGAAAAATATTGTTGAATTTATAATCTTCATGTAATCAGTTAATAAATAACTTCCATCAATAACACCAAAATTGAAAACAAATTACTGGCAACAATGCAAAGCACTACCACGCCTTGTGTGAAAATCAAACTAGAATTTCCGTAATAAAATTTATTTCAATTTAACGTTTTAAGAATGTAAAACATAGAAAACTATTTACCTTATAAAACAAACTGACGAATTTTACTAGTTTTTAAGGTCGTTACACGTGATTGCCATTCTTAAAATGTAGCTGTTGTTAGTTAGTCGCATAACCGTGTGCATTTGAATTATTTTAGTAGATTATCATGTCAAATATTTTAATGTATGCATTTTAAATAAGTAAAATATATACTAAAATTAAATAACCATAATTTCTTCTCTTTCCACTAATAAGCTTCAAGCAATTCCCATCTTCGGTGTGATCCAACACAAAAATCTAATTAATTCTGTTTCCCCAACACTCAGCACAGAGTAGAAATTGATAACAATGTATAGACGAAAAGTATTTTTACATCTACAAGTCGATTTCACTTTGAAACTGCTACTCAGAATATAGCACCTAAAAATGTATGGTCGACACAAGTTTACCATGGAACGTGCTACGATTAAACTCTAAAACATAACCAAATTCGAGCTGCAAGTTATGTTAAACAAGTTGTTTCGACAAAATGATGTATAATAAAGAACTCATGCCGTGATTACATTAACAATTGTGTCATATGAAATTCAAAGGAAACGGCATATAATTCTAATATTTCAACAAATTCTTAAGCTGTACTATAGTCATACGCGTTGCCACAACAGTAACAAGAATGAAGTCAGGTCAATATCCTGCACAAAGAATTATGTTGGATTGTCACCAGAATATTTACGGCTGGTCCCGTTTCGCTTGAAATCGTTTTATTGAAGGACCTTAGAATTTATATTATAGTGTTATGTTTAGTTCATTGAACCTAGTTGAAATATTTTATTGACCATTTTGTTGGTGGTCGTTTTACAACGTTGTTAAGAAACTTATTTTTATATTAATATTAATTTTAGTAATAAAAAATACGATAAAATAATGTTACTGGCATGTGATTTATTTAAAAACATTCCTAAAATACTTAAGCAGTACATACGAATAAACAGTATACTATATATAGAAGCATAATTAAATATAAATTTAGTAAGCAATAAGTAGTTTTTGTAACTATGTTAATAAATAATAAAGAAAAATAGATTGATAAAACAATGACGTTAATGCATTGATGTATATATGTGTTTATAAATGGAGAATCGGTTTTACAGTATCTTGAACATATTCAAATGTAAATAGAAATAATGTTATATTAAATTTGTGATTGAAAAACATTGAAATGTAATGGAAACAATGTTGTCCAAAATTTGGAATAGCGATTTTAGAGGAAAATTTAGACTAAAAGAAAGTAAAACATTTAATAACAATAAACATGAGAAAAGTTTCAGTTACCTAAGCGTCGCCTACGTGCTTAAAAATATCTGATATTGCAGTAAAATGAACCCGATATTAACATTTTCGTATCCTAGAAGAAAAATGCACCAAGAACTTTTGGATTTTCCAAATATTTGTAAATTAAAGAGTTGTCAAATTCGCCAATAAATTTGGAACTGAAACAATGGATTATTTAAATAATTCGATATAAGGGAATGGGTCTTTAAAATAGATTGTAAGATATTTTGTCTGCTATTGTCTTTTATTTAGTATCGCCTATTCCCGTTTGTTATTGCCACGTAAATGATCCGCTATGGTAAATTTAAAATTTTTCCTGAAACTATGCAGAAAGTCAAACTTTAATGATTGACTTGAGTCTTGAAAGTTAATCATTATCGATCTAAGGTTGTAAAATCTATGTGTGATTTTTATTATATTACCGTATGGTACTAATATAATTTTAAAAATTGCATATTTATGAATAATGTTTAAGTAATTTCAGGAAAAATTTTGTTACATATCAGGGAAGTATTTCTACTTGACATGGCGACTAAAAGTATTCGGCCGGTCGCTTCGCGCTATAAATTACACGAACAAAATTTAGTTAAATATAATGTGCGCCATTTTTTTAACCGAAATGGTCAACATTGGGTATTGAAATTTACCTAGTTAGAGAACATGAATTACTTACGGTGGTTCATAAACGGAATAATTCAAATTTAATTTGAAGCCCCGTTCTAATTCATCGGTGAATTGCAAATTGTATGATATTAGAATTTTTTATACTGAAACAAATCAATTTAAGGCAGTACTGAATTATCAATGAATAACGCGGTGAAAAACGTCCTAAGCCATTCTAATTTTAAACAAACCTAAAATAATAGTTCGTGCATTTTGTTGTAACCGAAATTTCATTTGTAAATGAACTTTTTATGTCAAAGTAGATCTTAGATAAGAATAATACGTGGTGGTATCCAAAAATTCCCAAAATTTGAATCACGCATAGGAGTTGCACGCAGAGTTGCGTACATGCTTTGTGGGTAAGTATGCCGAGCGAATTTTCTATAGTTGTGTCTGCAATTTTGCAATGAACGATGCGAAAGAACAGGTTATCTGTATCAAATTCTGCCGCAGAAACACGTAAAATGTTAAAGGCAGCATTCGAAAACAACGTTTTAAACCAAACATAAGCTTACTACTAGTTTAAAGCTTTCAAAAACAGTCGAACTTCAGTTTAGGTCAAGAACAACATCAAATACTGATTTGTTTTTTCGATATTGATGGACTTATCCACAAAGTATTAATTCAGTAATTCTTTCGTGATGTTCTGAGGCGGCTAAAGAACAATTTGAGAAAGAAACAGCCACAGAACTGGCGTAGGAACGACTGGCTTCTCCGTCATAATAATGCGCGGCCACATACAGAAGTTTTTGGCAAAAACAAACTGGCGCTTGTTTTTCATCGTGCTTACTTACCCAACTTCGCTCTTTGAACCTTTTTGTTTCCTTTCCAACGATGAAAATCAAGTTGAAATGGTAAAAATTTGACACGTTAGAGGAGATTGAAGCGGAATTGTAGACGGTGCTGGATACATTAACAAAGGAAGACTTCGAGAATTAATTCAGTTCGTGGCAGAAGCGCTGAAGGTGACGCCGGCGAATAAAATCCAAGTATTCGTCAATTTCGGGAACTTTTAGGTACCACCTCGTATTTGAATGTCATAGTAAACATACACTGTAATAAATTTAATTTTAAACTAACCATATTAAGAATTTTATGCCGTTCACAAAAATTATATGAAACTTTATTTACGATATCAAATTAGAGTAACTTATAAAGTATCTTCAAAGTATAAAAGCAATTTTTTTATAAAAAAAATTGCCTGGCATCCAAGGTATTTTTATAAAAGTCAATACTATTGTTAGGGTGAATAACAACTCAGTTAGGCATTTAACACGTAATACGCAGAAATGTTTAAATTTAGATTTCAGGATGTGGCATTAACAAGGCGTTACGAAGCGCCACCAAGAGATAAAAAGCGAAAATTTTCGAAGTACGAGTTTTCTCAAAATTTAAAATTTGAGTTTGAGCAGACCTTTACAAAGCATCACTAAATGGCACGTATCAAAAATTATGTCAGTGCAAATTTTCCGCGGGAAATAAACATCTTAAAAGGAGCAAAACACATAACGGCAATAAAAAGCTTATGTTTAACTAAATATTATGTTGAATTCGATTGAAAATGTACTGAATTAGTTCAGGTTGATCATGTGATTGCCTTAATCTGGCGTTACTTGAATTACTTCGATAAACTTTACAGAGATACTACAATAAAGTTCAGTTGAACATAAATTCTAATCATAATTTTGGTCGAAAAAGACAAAACAAATACGAAAAATTTGAATATCGCACTAGTGCGCACCAGAAAAACAAAATAATCTAGTTTTCAGTGAGCCAAATTCAACTTGATGACAACCTGGGTACAAGTTTTCGATTGTTATAATTTGTGAAATGCATTTTACCTGTTTTACTTAGCTAACGTCACTTTATCTATCTGAGACAATTCGGGGTGTCCAGAATATAAAGAGCATTGTTTAACACATGTGTAGACGAACCCTTAGGGAACACAAATCTGTACAAAATTTTAATCTATAAATTTTCGCGTAAAAATCTAACATGGATACGGGCCTGCATATGCTTTACTATAAAATAATTAAAAATATAAATACCACTTTATTTTTGTCTACAAATATCATATTACATTTACTATTAATGTACTTTTTGACTGCAAGGTCGGCAGCTGTTATAATAAAAAGTAGTCAAATGTATTCTTTTAAATCATCTAAATTTGCTTTTACTAATACTATTACTTATTAGTTATAAATTATTTATGAATTAATTGTTATAAACTTATTTGATAAATATCTAAAATTGATACGTTTTAGTTTTAGTAGGTATGTATAAAATAAAGCCTGTTTGATCCACATTAATTTGCATGAAACGATATTTATAACACGTTAAAACTTAAATTATACACAACACAATTGAATGCAAATATTAACAATATGAAAAAAACTTTAACGGAATGTTAAAATGGCTTAAAGTAACGTAGAACATTTTTAAGGCGAAAGTTATTCAATAAACGTTTCCATATTACACAATTAACACACTAGAAATTTTAAAGAAAATCAATTTTTTATTTTAAACAGTTATTAGCGTATGAAAACATTTGCAGGTATTTAATAATCAACAGAGAACATTCATTAATGGTGCTCTCCAAGTCGCTGAAAATGTACAGTCGACCAGTTATTTCTGGTTGAACACAGTAGATGAAATTAAAAATCAGGGATGAAAGCTTTAATTGCAAATATTTCAAAAACTTAGACAGTATTTGTTGTTAAAGTAATGTGCCTTATAACCCACACATCCTGTATAGTTTTAGTAATCTCTGCATTGTTTTGGTTTGTTATTTACCGATGTTTTTTGCAATAGTAATCGTAGGAATAGTATCTAAAGATTTAAATATTTTGAACTTTTAAATTTCAGTATTTTATTAAATAAATTGCTCTGTAATGTGGATTAAATTTTTTTGTATTTTGGGGCGCTAAATTTACACTGACATTACGAATTACTATTTGCCTATAATTTTCAATACAAAATTTACAAAAAAAGTTTTAAGTTAAATTTGAATATTGCTGGAATTGAATACTAAAATTGTAATATTTGATACACCACAAACATAAATTTAAACAACTTAAACTGCAATAAATCTTGTTCATTCATTTATTTTATCCTAAACGGTTATTATTAATTACTGTTTTCGGTCAAAATTTTCGATGTCCAGTTTTTAGCGGAAATACACGTTTTCAGGTTCATTGAGTGAGGAAAACATGTTTTTAGAAATTGGTCTGTGTGTACGCGCCCGCGCGCGCGCGCGTGTGTTCGTGTGTGCGTGTGCGTCTGCGCGTGTGCGTCTGCGCGTGTGCGTGCGTGTTTGTGTGCGTACGTGGGTGCGTGCGTGCGCGGTTGCGTGGATGTGTGCGTGTGCACGTGCGAGGGCGTGTGCACGCGCGAGGGCGTGTGCACGCGCGAGGGCGTGTGCGTGTGTATGTGCGCATAGTTGTCAAAATATCTCGAAAACCAAACGTCGTAAAAAAGTGAAATTTTATATATAAGTTTATTCCCATCTTAGTACTTTCCTATAAGAATTTCGTTAAAATAGAATGACCGGAAGTGCCACTTTATTCTTGTGATTTTTAGGTTTTTTGAAAGTTTTTCGAAAACGGCTATAACAATTGTTTTAAAGCTCGCCACGTTTCTTATGACTGTAATACTATATTAGATGAACTAATTGGTTTCTCTGAAAAAATTCGTTGAAGTGAGTTATTGAGAAAAATCTCTAGCGTTAAGCAACGTGTTGTCTGGCAAGTAACTTGGATGGATGACCGTCCCGGTTATCGTCCTCAAAATAAAAATTAACTAATATTTTAATGATTTGTGTGCATTATTTACATACTTAATTACTTTTTATTTAAATCTATAAATTATTTTTGCTTTAAATGAGCTCAAAATTTAAT
>JAHWXV010238211.1:0-10127 GCA_024586415.1 Phrixothrix hirtus | reverse complement strand
TTTTCGAGTCCCCTGAGTACGAAATTCATGTTTTTGAAAATTGGTCTGTATGTGTGTGCGTGTGTGTGTACGTGTGCGTGTGCGTGTGCGTGTGCGCGTGCGTGTGCGTGTGCGCATACGCGTGTGCGTGTTCGTGTGCCTGTGCATGTGCGTGTGCGTGTGCGTGTGCGTGCGTGTGCGTGCGTGTGCGTGTGCGTGTGTGTGCGTGTGCGTGTGCGTGTGTGTGTGCGTGTGCGTGTGCGGGTGCGGGTGCCCGTGCGCGTACGCGTGCGCATACGAGTGCGCGTGCGCGTGCGTGTGCGCGTGCGCGTGTGTATCTGTGTGTGTGACTCTGTGTGCGTGTGTCTGTTGAAATACATGTTTTCGAGTGCCTTGAGTACGAAATTAATGTTTTTGAAAATTGGTCTGTGTGCATGTGTGTGTGTGTGTGTGCGCGCGCGCGTGTGTGTATGTGTGTGGGTGTGCGTGTGCGTGTGCGCGTGCGTGCGCGCGTGCGCGTGCGTGTGCGTGTGCGTGTACGTGTGCGAGTGCGAGTGCGTGAGTGTGCGTGTGCGTGTGCGTTAGCGTGTGCGTTAGCGTGTGCGTTAGCGTGTGCGTGTGCGTGTGCGTGTGCGTGTGCGTGTACGTGTGCGTGTGCGTGTGGGTGTTCGTGTGTGTGCGTGCGCGTGTGCGTGCGCGTGCGCGTGTGCGTGCGCGTGTGCGTGCGCTTGTTTGTGTGCGTGTTTGTGTGCGTGTGCGTGTGCGTGTGCGTGTGCGTGTGCGTGTGCGTGTGCGTGTGTGCGTGCGTGTGCGTGTGTGTGTGCGTATGCGTGTGCTTCTTCGTGTGCGTGTGCGTGTGCGGTTCGGGTGCCCGTGCGCATACGCGTGCGCGCGTGTGTCTGTGTGTATGACTCTGCGTGCGTGTGTCTGTGAATAACGATAAATCAAAAACCATAAGTCCTAGAATAACAAAACTTTATGTCTGAGTTTCTGTCCATCATGGCACATAACTACAACAATTTAACTAAAATCGGAAAACCGGAAGTGCCACTTTACTCTTGCCATTTTTTGGGTTTTTGAGATTTTTTTGAAATCAGCTATACTGATTTTTTTAAAATTTAGTACCCCTTCATATAATTTAGGAGGTTTCGCATAAAAAGTTTCTGTAAGGCGAGTAACCGGAAGTAGTTTCGCCGTTTAG
This sequence comes from Phrixothrix hirtus, assembly GCA_024586415.1. Taxonomy (NCBI): domain Eukaryota; kingdom Metazoa; phylum Arthropoda; class Insecta; order Coleoptera; family Phengodidae; genus Phrixothrix; species Phrixothrix hirtus. Next base: position 8,947 of record JAHWXV010238211.1, on the reverse strand, counting down.
TCTGAATAAAATAAATATGAAACTAAAAACCGTAGCTAAATGAAAGTTTATTTTTAAGGTCACAATCACCTTAGCGTGTTAAATCAAGAGTACCACCTTATTTATGTTATTATTAGATAATTTGCGAGTTAAGGCCGGTTTATACTGATCCGATCAGTCACGAAACGGTAGCGGTGCGTTTCCGTTCAGACAAACTCTATCATAAGAATTCTTATGCAACTATTTATACATGTCTGAACGGAAACTACACGTTATATATAAATAGTTCCATAAGAATCCTTATGATAAAGTTTGTTGGAACGAAAGCGCACCGCTAGCGTTCTGTGTCTGATCGGATAGTATAAACTAAGCTATCCTCATTTCCACGGTTATCTTGAAATCGGTTAAGTGATTATTTTTAAACTTGGTATATTTCTTAGCTACTTAATTTAGTTTTATATTGACCAAGGAGTTTCTCTAACAAATTTTTGAAAATCGAGTAACCGGAAGCACTTGGAGTATTAGCTGTGAACAACGTATCTCAAAAATTAACCATTATATGAAAATCAAAAACTGGACGTCTAAAATTTAGTTAAAATCTCATGATGACCATAAGTGCCAATTTATTCTTGCGATTTTGAAGTTTTTTGCGATTTTCTCGAAAACGTTTTCAACAATTTTTCTGAAACTAGCTATGGTTGTTTATGTCCTTGACATTCTTTTACGTGATTTTCCTGAAAAAGTGCGTTGAAGCGAGTTATGCGAGAAAATCTGTGGAGTATAAATGGTTTTACGTGTCCAGTTTCGTGAATGAGTGGCCGTTACAATTATCGTTCCCAAAATAAACGTAAATAATATTTTAATTATTTGTGAACATCTTCATATTTGTATATCTATGTACGTAAGAGAAAGTCATGTATTGTCTCACACTAGATTGTTTTAAATTCGTGGGATAAATTTGGTTTGCATTTATATTTGTTGAAAATACGATCGACTTGCTTTATTAAAAAGCTTGTTAGGCCTGTTAGCAACAGTCTGCGAGGTAGTGAGGAATCGTGTACGTTGCTTAATTAATTATGCTAACATCACCTGCTTCATACAAAATAAATAACCAGTTCTCAACATAGTTTTAATTTATGGCAGCAAAAGAACAAGTTAATGATACATTATAGTTATAATCTAAATATTGGTTGCCGGCCTATTGCTAATACTTAACTTAATGGTTCGTAGAATCTTCCATGCTTGCATTCTGTAATACTCTTAGGTCTCTGGTTTCTTTTACCTTTACTTTACTTAGGACTGCTTATTAAGTTGTCAAAGTATGATTTTGTGGAAGGTGGTATAACTAGAATGTTCTTTAACTGGGAAACCCTTTTTCTAGACTAAAAAGATAAAAACGAAGAAGAAGTAGTAGTCGTAAAAGTAGTATAAGTATTGGTAGATGAATTGGTAGTTGAAGTATTACTATTAGTAGATGAATTGCTATTATAAGTATTATTATTATAAGTATGCCATCCTCAAAACGATTAAAAACTTTGGGATCAAGGCCAATCTAAAATAGAGATACTGCCAATTAGCTATGTTCATACGAAAATAAGATATAATTACCTGGAATACTAACTAGTTTAGATGGGTACTCCTTAAAGAACAAAAGTAGAGCTAGACATCAATGCCACGGCCTTCAAAATCTCAGAACTTCCTACAGGAATTGCAGAATGTTTAACATAATGAAATACAAAGCAATAGAGGTTACCTTAAGATAACATTACGAAGCACAAAAATGTCGGTTGATTATTAAACTTTTGTCAATACCATGACGAATTAAAATCTGGAGAACAATGGCGTCGAAACACCGGCCAAGATCTAATGGCTCCTTCGACCACACCCGTAGATCGCTCTGTCTGCGCCGGTAGATTACACGTCACCAGGTGATATGTATAGGGCGAGTGAAAATTGATATATACAGTAACACTCAAAATTGACGACTGAGGATATTAATCGTAACAAGCTAATAATATTAGAAAGCGTTTTTGTATGTATTTTATACGTTTTAGCGTTCTAGATCACGAATAGTCTCTGATTAATAAAAATGATTCACCATTTTCTATTAGGTCTTCATGTATTATTAATTCCTTATTAAAGGTTTCCAATCCTGTAAGCTTTAATAACTTATAAGTCAAATAACCCGCCAGAAACTTATTAAAATAAGACACTTTGTTTGATTTTTTTACTACCATCAATGGATGGCATGTTCAACATTATCTTTAATGTTATGTAGCATATTCAAATCAAAGAAATCAGAACTATTGATTTCACAATTCCCTGATTCCGTAGCTAATTTTAGGCGAATGTTCATCCTATGCTTCAAAGCCATGCGAAACTGTCTCACTGCTGATATTGGGTTATAACCGTCTCGGTTTCTGATAACGGAAAAGATTTTTTCCAAACAATCCTGATTTATATAACCTGTTAATAGGTAATCCATTCCTTGCTACTTTAATTCGCTCCACGGTAAAAGTTTGACCATCAAGTCCAGCTAAATCCATCCAGACAATATATATTTCTTCGTTTTTAAACACTTGAATATTATTGAAAAATTGGTTACTTTCATGTATCGGAAGGTGCTTTCATTTTGTGGCAATAACGAAAGTAAATGGTCACAGAAATACACTTGTAATAAATAAAACATTGAATAATCAGAAAATTGTTTAACATACTTTACAAATTTGAAATATCTACGAATTAAATGGCGGTATCAAGAACATATGCTATTGGTCGTGATGTCACGAGCCAGTAGACAGAAACGAGCCTGTTAGTTTTTTATATGTATGATCGCAACGCCAACAAATCCGCGGTGAAATTTTATAAAACTGGCTTTAACGTTAGTAATCGTGCAGGCACAGTTTATTAAACCATTTAGTAATGGAAAAAGGATATGTGAAGGCTACATCCCACAACTTGTACAGAGTGGATTTTTATGCTAGGAGAATTTCTTAAAAATGATTCGCGGTTCAACTTAGCAGTAATAAGAGGCTCCAAGTCACAAGCGTAAGTAAATGCATACTGTTGCTTATAAAAAATTAAATAAATACCGCAAAATTGTTTTTAAAAGTCTAACTCCTTATTTTACGTAATAATGATTTCTTTTGTAGGTCATCAAGAGAGTATAAAAAGAAACTTCACTAACGTGTTTTCAAGATGTTTACCGTTTAACACCGGCTACCCGATTACCGATATAGACCGCTACTGGCTTCTGGCATCACTTGCGCGTTTGGCGTTTTCCTAGTCAATTGGCGCCAAATTCGGAGATTCAAATTTTTGAGGCACACGAAAAGCAATAAATTGTTTAAAACCATGAATACACCTAAGGACTGCTTCAACATGCTATATTTTTACAAAAAACAAGTAGGTGAAAGTTCCCAATTCGAAACTACTAGCAAAATTATCTTCACTGCAAATATTAAAGAATAATAGTGGACGTTTATTAACGTTGTGGCCATGAAGTACTTTAGTAATTAAGGAATTAAGGATGTTATTTATTTTATCAATAAGTTCTGACGTGTTTATTGCTGTGCTACTTTTCGATTCATTTGGAGTTATTTTTGTCATTGCTCTCATTGTTGTACTTTTTATAGCCAATTCATAAGTTTGCACAATATCGCTCTACCACATAGGTTTATTTAGAACCGAGAACTGCAATGTATCGTTCATCAAACCATTTCTTAAACTTTTCATCAAGCACGGGACATCAGAAATAGTAACAATAGCTTCATTCTGGAATTTAATTACAGGATTTCCTTTTCATGCATCTAATAAACTTAAATCATTTTTATTATTAGGTGCTTGATCATATACTAAAACTTTAGGAGGGAGCGAAGGTTTTTTAACGTTTGCAGTATATCAATTGTTAGTCACTGTAATATATCTGCTTTTACTACTGATACAAGTGATACAAAGTAACAAAATTGCAATTTCCAGTTCTAAAAAAATCACGATAAAAAAAACTAATCCACTAGTTGCTGGTACAATATTCATAAATCTTTCAATCCTTTTGCAATGCCACCTGCTGGATTATATTCCACCTTATTATTGTCGCTTTTAACTTTTATTTCTTTACAAGATTCGTTTTTGTTCCCATCTGTAAATTAATATGTTTTAACCACGACTTGATCGTTCTTACTGAAGGTAAACGAAACTTTAAAATATTTCTCATAACTTTGTATAATGCCGATGACGTATAATATAGATATAGAGCTAACTGCTTTTCCTGATTATAACCAATTTGTTGTCCCAGTATGAAAAAGTTATATATACACAAATATTCTAACAGATTTACTTTTATATTGTAATGAATTTTTAACAATACGCGTTTACTAACGCGATTGTTTTATTTTGTCAATCTATAGTTCTGGGCATACGTATTCCTTAATATTTTATTTGGTACATTAAGCAATAGACATAATTCTTTATATCTTTATCTAATTGAAATGGTTTTGGAGGATGGAATATTTATCAGATTTTTGCGAATGTTAAAATTTGATGATTTGCTATATATAGAAGGCGATATCGGTTGAATGAATTTTATGCATCGGTAGTGGGAAAAAGAAAGAAGGATATATAGATCTGGATTGAATATTTCTTTTATACATGATTTGTGTCATGAGGGTGCTGCTTTTACAAGATAATCACACTACTTCTGCAGCTTCTACAGTTATTGCGTTTTGCTTTATCTGAAGTGAATATATTTCTTCTATTACTAGCTAAAAGTGGAACTTTGTACAAGTTTCAAAAAATAACCGTTAATAGTTTTCTAATTTATTTAAAACAATTAAACCGTAAGATAAAAGCAGATAAGTTCGAAAATCTGCAGTAGTCGAAAATTTTAACTAATAAATTGCTTAAATATGAAAAATGCATGTTATATTGTTTGAAAAAAAGGTTTCTCCATATTTAAATGTGTACCAAGGCAGTTCAAATTTATAGTAATAACCTCTGCCTCTCCAGTGCAGTTTCTGTATTCCTATCGAAAAAGTTATTTACGGTTGGCACGTAAACAACATTCCATCGCTTCCTTATTAGAGTACAAACGCTTGCGTTCACGAATATGCCCAAACTTGGCGCCAAACCATTCATTCCCATTTACCCATTATATTGTTCGTTAGTTGTCATACAGGAGAATAATACAGAATTTGAAGGTAAAAATATTTAACTTATTTTATAATAGTATTTCCAACATGAATTTATATATCGTAAATAGCGTTTAAATATAATCTGACTATATTTTAGAACGTGCTTATATTCAAGTACACTTTTATATTTTCAAATCCATTTAAAAACTATATTAACTTATTTACAGCAGTATTTTCAAGAAAGACTTGAGTATTTTTTAAATAGATTTGAAACTGTACAAATGAACTTGAGTATAAAACCATTCAACATTATTTATAACAGGATATTTAACTGTATTTTACAACGAATTCACCGTAAACAGAATTTGAAGTGAAAACATCCAATTTTATTTATAAAAAGGATATTTAACGGTACTTTCCGAATGAATTTATATTTGACAATAAATAATATAAAAAATTATTTTTAAAATGAATTTTGATGTCGTAAACAGAATCTGAAGCGAAAGCATTCAATCTTCAGAACGTTCAACTGTATTTTTAGAATGTAAATGTTAGCGAGCTGCGACTATATTCCCCTCTTACCTCTCAATCTATGCCTTATATTGAATACACCACCTGCATACAATTTAACTGACAGGTCGAAACAAGTCCGTTAGCGTCTTTGTTATTTTCCTTATACCATTGTTAGTTAGTCAGTTAATCAGCGTGGGAATATAATATAAAGAAATAAGAATGCTGTCAGTGACAACTAAACTTTAAATCAATTTGAACATAACTTAGGTTTTATCTTAAATATAATGTCTCATAAAATGTCTAACTTAGAAAATTCTTCATCGTACGAAACATTTATCATGTATTAATTTGAAGACAGAAATGAAAATGATTATGAGAAATGCCGAAGCGGATAGGCTATGAACATAAATTATGCGGATAATGAGAATACTGGTGCTTTATATTATGATTACATTAGTAGGGAGCTACTACGTTTACAACAAAGTGCTAGAATTGAGAAAATTTTAAATTATGTTCGGCATCAGTTAACTGCTTATACAAATAATTATAATTATTGAATTGAATTATTGAAATAGAATTGTGTGTTAGTTCTGATTTAAATCCAGCAGTTCGATAGGGACATGTAAATGGTGATTGTAAACAACAAATGATCGTGTTAACTAAGAATGATTAGTTATACATGGTGGCTACAGAAAAATTAATCAAGGCAAAAATATTATTAAACAAAACTAAAACATCAACGATAGCAAGAAACGGTGATAGTGAACAAGTTGCTTCATATTACACATTTTCTGCAATGATATATGATTGTATAACTTTAGTTTTAAATGCAACAGGAATTTTGATTAAAGAAAAGTTTGAAAATAGTAACGAAATTGTGCTCAAGTTTACCAGACATGAAATTAACGAGTTATTTGCTCTTAACGATATAATTAATTATGGAATTCAAGTCTTAAGTAAATTAGAAATGTTATCTTATATTAAAACTTGCGTTGTCAGATCTTTTGTATCAGTAAATTGGTAAGATATTATGCATATATCTGCTTTGTTAGTATTACCCCCGAGATGCTGTAGTAAACATGATTCTATAGTATTTACCGAAAATAAGAACGAGCATATAAGAAAATGTAAACCTGTCAACTTGGAAGGTAAATTTATATCTCGGATTCATAATATAATAGTTTGTAAAAGAATAAATCAGCATAATGCAATATCATTTAACATGTAACATTGGTGTGAAAACCATCATATTTAATTATTTAGAGATAGCTTAAATGTTAGTTAGTTTTAAGAGATATTAATTTTAGGATAAGATATAGAAAACATTCTGTATAAGTGAAATAATCGTTTTTAAAAAGATTTTAGTCTTCCATTTTTCTTTGATAATAAAACAAAGAAGTACTATTAAACAGTTATTATGGTTACATACTAGTTAAAATATATAGTAATAGTAAACGACAGATAAACTGAATGAAATTAAAGGGGTTTACATATAAATTTGTTTATTATCTAAAAAAGGTGCTATAATGGTTTGTAACAACGTGTAAGAACGAAGCATTAGTTTAAGAAATAGAGGCAGAGGCTTTGTGAACATTTTAATTATCAAACTGCCTATTGAATTACATCTTCCTGGATATAATTTCTGTGGACCAGGTACTAAATTAGAGAAACGTCTGAAACGTCAGGATAAAGGAATCAATCAATTAGATGAAGCCTGTAGATTATATGACAGCGTATAGAGACAGCAATAACTTAATTTATCGTCCTCAGGCAGATAAAATATTACAAGAAAAGGCGTGGTAACGTGTTAAATTAAAAGACGTTTCTATTGGGGAAAAGGCTACTGCATTATCTGTTACCGGAATTATGAAACTAAAGCGAAAAACAGGAATGGGTTTTAAAAGGTTTAAAAAGAGCAAAAAGTTATGTAGAAGAATGGGAAAGATAAAGAAAAATAGAACTTGTAAACTAATCAAATTTAAGTCTTAAATTCTTAAAAATATTAAGTTAACCTTCCGCGGAAGAAAAAATATAAATGTTAGCGGTAAAGGTATTTTCAATTTAATAAATCTGCTCTAAATATTGCTGGAGCTGTAATTAAAGAATCTGGTTGAAAACGTACGATACAAGTACTTTCTATTAAGCTATTACCTAATACCGGTAGAATAATTCTGCTAATACCTTTATTTGGAGGACTTTCCGCACTGGAAGCGGTAAGTGCCGGTACATCTGGAATTGCTAAAGCTGTAAATTATTCAAAGAATGCCAAAAGGCAATCGCTATAGGAAAGCATTATACTTGAAACTTTATAATTCTTTAAACACCTGAGAAAATTACCCATGAGAGCATTAACTGATATGGACTTGAAAAAATATCCAAAGAAACATATTTCAAACTTTAGCTGTGTTTTTATGCGTGATAAGTTACCAACTACAAAATCTTAATATAAAGTAGGTTGAACTGTTAATTTGGATTAACAATCTGGCGTAGGTAGTTATTGGGCGTATTCAGAATGCACAACAGCTGCACAGCACAAAGTCGTTTCGCTACTTGATAACATGTTTACTGAGCCGTCGCCATTTCTTGTATCGATTTCATTTTACGCTACTTAGCTATTGATCACATACTTGTCGATCCGTTGACATTTAAAAATGACTGCACAAAACAAATTTGAGACAATTTATGTATATAATAATAATTATAAAGCATTCGCAATTGAAATAGAACATAGACAATTAGGAAATGGTGAGTTTTAAATTACTTTCGCATATTTTCATTCATGTAATTAATTCAGACGCAGATTTTTTACAAAATGTATAGAAAAAAATTTATATAATTTAGAAGTAGCAACTTCAGCTGATGATGAAATTCCCCATGAAGCATGCGGTGAAAATAATTTTGTGTGGTCTCAAGCTACAACTAAGCTATTACTAACTTTATACCAAGATAGAATTAATAACTTTCGGGATCCAAAAATTAAAAATAAGGATCTGCCGCAAGAAATACTAGGAGCTCATCCATAGTCTAATTGGTTTTCTCAATTAATATACAATTAGTAAGTTGCTGGAGATTAAATGAACTTTATGATTGATAATAACTGCATTGTGCGAGGGTTGCTTTTTATGTTGTTACAAATGACCACTAGATGTCGCTAGTGTAATAAGTTATTGCCATATTCGCAAAACTTGACATTTTGTATTGTAAATTCCGTGGCTGCTTAGAAATCGACAGAGTAGTTTGTTTACAGTGCGCGTTTAAAGAAAGTAATTTTGTGAAAAAATGGAAATTACTCGTGAAGGTTCTCGTTGGATGATTTTATACGATTT
>JAHWXV010238193.1:0-11247 GCA_024586415.1 Phrixothrix hirtus | reverse complement strand
GCAGATTGAGACCAAGTGACTAGTAGTTGGGAACTATTCGGTGCTTGGAGTAGGCAGATTGAGACCAAGTATCCGATAGTTTGTAGAGCTGAGCCGACGGTATCAGTCAAGCGCCCTCCTTAACGCCGTTTCGCCAAGGAGCTTCTCGCTTCCCGCCGACACGTTCCGCCAGCCGCTCAGACGACAGCACCGATTCGACAGCCGACAGCTGTCTCGCGCCGCCAGCCTGCTGAGACCTCCAGCCGCCCAGTCAACCTGTCCTGCGCCAGCCGTGAACGACCTGCCGCCGCCACCAGCGTTCCGACGCCCGCCGCCCCGACGCAGTAAGTACGCGCATATTTATTTATTAACCATTGGCCCCGTTTTAAATATTATCGTAACAAAAACTAAACGCTTGATCCTCGTTATTATGCCCAGATAACTTAGAATCAACCTTAGCATCATTTTATTAGTTTATTACACACTAAACACTCGTTCCTATCTATCGTGCCCAGTTAGCTTGGAATCGGATTTAGTTAGTTCCACATTAAACACTTGATCCTAGTTATCGTGCCAGTAAACTTAGAATCATACCTTAGTTAGTTAGTTCCACATTAAACACTTGATCCTAGTTATCGTGCCAGTTAACTTAGAATCAGCTTTAGTATAGTTTTAGTTAGTTTATTCCCCGCTAGACACTCGTGCGTGGTTCAAGGGGTAACATATAAGAATGCGTAAATATCGATCGGAGATATGAGAAGTGTTTCTCGGGGCTCCAATAACCATGAAACAAAGCAAAGCAAAGCTTTCAACACGGAGGCAGAGGACAATGTCTTGGAACTCCAAAATATGGGATATGTCGAAATCAATAACTTATGGGCCCTTCGATGAATTTCGTCGGCAGGCAAGTGGTTGCATTTAATTAAAAAGCCTATCATCGCAAATTAGCGACTTTCAGTTCGCAGATGTGATTATGTGGAAATCAATAACTTATCTGTCTTTCGACACATTTCGTCGGCAAACAAGTTAGATCATAAATTCTAAAAGCTCATTCGTTGGAATGTAGAAATCAATAACGTTATGAAGCGTTCAACAAGTTTACTTGGGTATACCTTTATATCACAAAAACGATTACTATAACAACCTATTTTGTAAGATGTAATGTTATGTAATGTAATGTAATACAATGTTATGAGAAATGTTATAAGAAAGAAAGGTTTGCAATGTTATTCAATTAAAAGGTTCATTGAAGAAACGAGCTTCAGATCACAAAAGCGATCATTTAGTCTGGATCCGGAAGGAAGTGTTTAATAGGTTGCTTAATAAAAACTTCAACACAAACTGGCGACCTTCAGATCATAAAGGGCGTTTATTTATTAAGGCGCAAATTACACAATTTGATATTATGACATTTTTGTGCCACAAGAATTAAATTTTGTGCTAGTCAAACGCGGCGCGGACACTCGCGATACGCGATCGCGGAAACTCCCGAATACACTCACGAATCACTTGTACTGTTACTAAGGTTCAAGAAATATATACAAAATAAACAGTGAAACTATATACAGTATGACATATGTGGTCAAAGCAGAGGCGATTGGATATAAATAAATAAAAGTCAAGGATCTCTTTATTTGGCCTTCCTCCTGCTTCAGTTTCAGTCAAATCTAGATAACGACGCCGAACATCGTGATGGTGGGCGTCGGGATGGAGAACGTCGAAGTGCTGCAGACGTTGGACGGTGGGCGACGAACTATCGGCACGGCCAACTTCAGGGACTTACCTTTGACGTAGGCCTCCTTGGTGATCCTGACACGATGCACAATACACAATACACAATACAAAATAATGACCACTGCTTTGCGAAGTACTGATTGACTTCGTAAGTCCGGGTATTATTGAAAAGTTAACATCAGAATGCACACTCGTGGTTAGCCACTATCAAAACACTTACAGTCCGTACTAGTCAATGTAGATTGAAAATTGTTCGAGATTAAAGAAGTATGCATAAAACATAACAAAGTATATTAATAAGCAGTCGAAATTATACAGTTTGTACAACAAGCTGCCTCTTGTTATGTGACCAGAGAAGCAAATAAGAATAATTACAAACAGTTACATTCAAAAATAAACAGTTGCAGTTATTGAACTAACGAGGTGATGGTGCGCGTGACTTGAGGTAGCGTGGCGGGCTGACGACTGACTGCCTCGTAAAGAAAAGAACATCATTGTTATTTCAATTCCCCCCTAAAGGGGTGGGCTGCTTAGGGGTAACTAAGACCCCTCTTCAACCAATAATGGGAAGCAAGGATAGGTAAAGGCAAAGATGGGTTTGGAAGGAGACTGGAGGATGGGAATAAGTGGAATATTGCCCCGGGATTTACCTCAGTGGAGATGTCTCTGTTGATTCAGGAAACCACTCAAAACCTAAATCAGAGCAGGCGGCTCTGGTAATCGAATCCAAGATCTCCCGAATGCTAGACCGTTGTGTTAATCATTATACCACTCTAGCTCAGTAGACTGCCTTGTCTCCGGATCCCTCTAATATATCCTCTTCCTTGCTGCCTTCAGATTGGCCGATGGGCTGTCCAATCGGAATCGGCTCGTCGGTTAAGCAATTTCCTAAGCGGTACTACAAGTAAATGCCCCTGCACCACTTTTTTGTAAATAGAAATTAACCATGCCATGACAAGAGTAAAGTGGCACTTCCTGTAATTGGATTTCATAGAAATTGTTGAGGTCGCGTGAAATCCTGTTCACACACACACATAGACAGACCAATTTTTAAAAACATGTTTTTCGGACTTATGGGACTCGAAAACGTATATTTCCACTAAAATTTTGACATCGAAAATTTTGGACTAAAACAATACTTTCTCTATACTATATTTCATATAGGTAAGAGAAAGTAAAAAATTGAAATTTTGAACAAAACAAAATCAAAAACCTAATAATAACTAATAAAGCCAATTTGTCAAATTAAAAAATCCAAGCTAAAATCCATAACAATAACAAACCCAAGTTCAAACGTTACAGTGCCAGAGCGACCAAAAAATGGAAACTAAGTTATAAGTATTTTTTCCTTAATTTATGTATATACAAGGTATGACAATTAAGTAATGAGACTTGCAAGATGTGGAAACCTTACAGCTTGCGCAGGCGCTCCATTTTTGACCTTGATTTCTAAGCTACTTCAAACGGCCCATTGATGCGGTCGCTCAGTCGTGAGTTGTGCTGTAATAAGGGAACATTTGTTTTTGTCTCTCGTTACAGAAACGGAATCGCGAAATATTGCACAACGGTATGCCATTTTTTTTGTGTTAAATTGGGTCAGAACGCGACAACAACTTACGGCAAGCTTCAGAAGGCTTTTGGAAATGAGGTTATGTGAAGAGCTCAAGTTTTTTGTTGGCATAAAATGTTTTGTGAAGGCAGAACGAACATTGAAGATGAAAACCGCAGTGGACTACCATCAACCTCACCGACTGATGTCAACATTGATAGGGTCCGTGAAATCGTACGACCTGATTGAAGATTATCCGTTAAAATGATATCACAAGAACTCAACATCAATTGGGAAATCGTTCGTCAAATACTAACTCAAAATCTGGTTATGAGAAAAATTTGTGCAAAGATGGCCCCCAAAAATCTCACAGAGCAACAGCGAGAAACACGGAAAAATGTGGCAGTCGATTTGTTAGAACAAGTAGAAATAAATTCAGATTTATTGAGGCGTGTTATCACTGGTGATGAAAGTTGGTTCTACCAGTACGATCCAGAAACAAAACGTCAAAGTTCGCAATGGTGTTCAAAAGCATCACCCAAGCCAAAAAAAGCTCGCATGTCAAAATCAAAAGTGAAATGCATGCTTGTGTGCTTTTTCGATTCCAAGGGCATTGTTCATAAAGGATGGGTGCTTCCTGTCTAAACAATTAACCAATATTTCTACAAATAAATTGTAGAAAGACTTCGAAAGCAAGTTCTCCGTATTCGTGCAAAGATTGCTGATAATTGTATTCTTCATCACCATACTGCGCCATCCCATACTGTGTGTCTGTGCAGCAATTTTTAACCTCAAAACGCATTTCAGTACTACCCCAGCCACCTTATTTACCCGATATCGCTCCATGCGACTTTTTTCTATTTGCAAGTGTCAAAATGGTGGTCAAGGGACGCCATTTTCAAACAACAGAATACGTCCAAAAAGCTATGACGAGGGTCTTGAAGGATATTCCAGAAGAAGAGTGCCAGAAATGTTATCAGCAGTGACAGAAGCGCTGGAGTAAGTGTGTGCAAGCAGAAGGGAACTTTGAAGGAGATTACACTAAAGATGACTAAAAACATAAGTGATTTTTTTTACACCAGTCTCGTTACTTAATTGTCGCACCTTGTATGTTTTCATTTAAAGTAATTAAGGTATTTCGAAAACAATTCATGAAAAGCTGTTTTTTAATTATTAAGATTTAGCTAATTGACTTACCCAAGATATAATTTCTTACTACATACATAAATCTGACCGTGATATTTGCAGCGATTAATGTAATTAGAAAGCCTTTAGAATAAAGAATGGAAGTGGTATTGATACTTCCGTAGATTATTTTAAAAGTATGCTTAGCTCTCAAGTAAACTATTTTGAAGATGATAGCATTGATTTGTAGGTTACTTGTAAACACATAATTCTATAAAAACAGCCTTATTACTTTTCTGCTATACTTCGCATTAGCTGGCATTGTTATTATTTGTGTTTTGTACCTTCATTATTAAATTCTTCTCAGTCACTTTAATTTACATAACTTGTATAAGTTGTTAGGTAAAATTTTTACTTTTAAATCTTTATGCGATGAAACAAAATCATATGATCCAAAGAAGGATATACTTAGAAATCCTTTTCGATTTTTTTATCAAAGCGCTTCGATCCTTGAATTACAGTTTCGATTTGTTTATATCATCAGGGAATACCTGAAGACGCTTTGACAAACAAAAATTGATTTTATAAATAGTTATTGTGAGATTCTATTAGTAAATTCTATTTTATTTATTTATACCATTTGCTTTTAAGCACTTTCTATGTTTATTCCATTTTATTTTTGTACGTTGTTTTACTTCTACTTCTGCATGTACGAGGGCGAATCAAAATGTAATGTATCCATATCTGTAATTTTTGATTTATTTGAGTTACTATGCATGTCTATGAACAATGTTAAGAAGTATTCTTAGCCTGTTAATGTACACTTTTATTTTTAAGGCTGTGTGATTAGAACCAAGAACTTAAGGCTAAAAGAAAAACTGGCCATAGAACTTCTGATGAAATAGAGTTACGCGCCTAAGGACACCTATACTCGGCTGAAAAATGTTTATGAGGACGCTCTATTGAGCATTAAGTGAAGAAATTGAAATAAAGAAAAACTGAAACTGTAGGTAAACCGAGGGGTGGCCGGTTCGTCAATATCGGTTACCGATGAGAACTACAACATGCTTAATGAGTTGAAGCGAAGAGACTGAAGCATGACAGACCCACAGATTGCTGTTACATTGGATGTATCGTTTGATTATGAATAAATGACAATTACTTACTTGGAGTATTATAAAGTTTATGCTAAGTGAGTTCCTCACCAGTTGGAAGTTGACAAGTGTCAAGAAATTCTGGATGCATTTAAAGTATCGGGAATTCTGTATTTCTGCATGACACAGAGTTAAATTGAAGGAGTGGTTCTTCGCATCCCAAAAAATTTAATATTGCCAGATCATAACAGAACATTGACACAAGAACGTTTTAAGACATATGAGGCGCTGTTTATGGTGATTTCACACGAGTTACACAATTAACAGAAAAGTTGAAGGAGGTCATTGGAAGAAGAAATTATATGAAGAAATTCATTCAATGTAGTTTCATCACAATAATGCAAGACCACACATATTATTCATCACAACCTAGACGATTGCGAAGATGGAAAGGGACGTGGTGCGTCGTCTCCACATTTTGCCCATTTTGATTTTTACCTGTTTGGACATATGAAGAATAGCCTAGGTAGTGTTGATTAAAATATTTGGATCAGAAAACTGCATGATTTTTTCAAATAGGATTTAATACTTGGGTTCGTCGATGGTCTAAATGTTGGCTATGCTTCTAATGAGTTCGTTAACTCCTTGAAATTAAAGTATCTTGAAAGTTATGGTAATAAAAGGCGTAGCAAAAGAAATCCATTATTTTTACGTGAAATTGAAGGTTTTATTTAGCATAGTTAGAATGATCCAATTTAGGTCAAATGTTGCCATTTTGAAAATAATTCCATTATGCCTCTCTCATAGAAACCCTCGTCCCTCTATTGGCAAAAAACTGGGACAGCCGATTTTCACAAGCTTCTCTTGAGGCGAATTTTTTACCAGCAAAATCATTCGCCATAGACAGGAGCAGGCGGTAATCACTTGGTTCCAGGTCCGAACTATAGGGTGGATGCATAAGAATCTCCCAACCAAGCTCCTAGAGCTTCTGGCGAATCACTATAGATATGTGTGGTATGGAGTTGTCCTGATGGAACACAATTTCTCTCCTATTGGCCAAAGGTCGCCACTTCTGGGCGATTTCTTCCTTCAGACGGTCCAATTATTGACAGTACAGGTCCTAATTAAGAGTTTGGTCGTGAGGGAGCGCCTCATAGTAGATTATTCCCTGCCAATCCCTCCAAACACATAGCAAAACCTTCCTGACCCACAATCTTGGCTTGGCCACCATTTGCGCCGGTTCACCTCGATTTGACCACAATCTTTTTCACTTGACATTGTCGTAAGTGATCCACTTTTCATCAATAGTTACCATCCGCTTCAGAAATGGGTCGAGTTTGTTGCGATTCAGCAGCGATTCGCAATTGGAAATTTTTTGTTTGCGTTAACTCGTGTAGCACCCATACATCGAGCTTCTTTTTGTTTCCAGCTTTATTCAAGTAGTTATAGATCCTAGGCAATCGAAACAGTGCTTACATTACGGTCGTACTCGACGATTTCCATTATCTTATCGACATTTTTAATAATTGGCCTTCCAGAGCGCGGCGACATCAAAATTACCAGAACCGAATCGGTAAAACCGAAATTTCCCGTGATTGGCTGTTACAATATCAGGATCATAAACACTATTCACATTTTCAGCCACCTGGCTTGCGTTTTTGCCTGTATCAAAGAAAAACTATAAAATATGGCGTATTTTCTCTTTGCTGGTGTCCATCTTTGACACGAGCTTAAATAATACCGAGTAAATCACAAAACTGCCGGAGAAGTTTTTTTAGTACGTAATCTTATCTTTCTAATGCCATCTAGCGTAATCCGATCGCGAGATACACATTACTAAAGTCATCTATTGGAAAATAATGGATTTCTTTTTACTACACCTTTTATTAATTAAATCCTGGGGCCGGGATAAAACTAATGACAATTTTTAGTGGATTATGTTGGTAAATATCTTACGTAGTCCATTTTTTCAGCTTTAAATAGATACCAAACTCTAATAGCTAATAATTAATACAGAATGTGCATTAAAAATGTTGCTAAAGGCTTATTTTAACTCAACAACTTAACTAAAAATGTCCGAACCAATGAAATTAAATAAACGCAACGTTTCTGTAGTCAAGAACAATAAGGTCGTCAAGTCAATTTGACATTGTCAATTGTGCTTGATAATGAAGATAGATGTTTGCTTCAAAACATTGCGTTTACTTGAGTATATTGGTTTAGACATTTCTTCTTCAGATATTGAGTTAATTTAAATCCTTTGACAAGGTTTTAGATTTTTGCAAAGGCAAGTTCTGCACTTACTAGAGTTTGCTAATTATGCTAGCATTATCTGAAATTTTTAAATGCAAGTGGAATTTGCAATTATGTACATGGCATAAACGATTTAAAACTTATAACTGGAATTAGAAATAAATATTCTAGCGATATTTGATTTCACATATTTCCGTCAAACCTGTGATACCAACACTTCTTGACCGTCTTTGCCTTATTTAAGCTGTGATGCCGGTTGAAATAAAGACTTTTTAAAAGATTTTCGCCGTGTCCACGATTGCATTTAATAATATAAAGTATATTTAGGGTAGTCACATTCTATATTTATGCATTTATTGCCATATGGGTTTATTTAAATTGTGAACAATGATTAAATAAACATTGTTTGAACGAATACCAATAACTTCGTCTCTTCATTGCCAAAATCTTCAGTAAAGAAATATTAAAAATAAAATATTCGAGATCCCGATTACATAAAAGGGTTTGTTCGTCTAGAAAAATAAACAAGAATACGAAAAAAAACGTTAAGATGACATCCCGTTGGAACACTATAACACTACATTGTAGAAAATCACAAAACAACCCATTCCCGCAAAAACAGTTTAAGTAAACATATTAAAATGCAAACATTACTTACTCATGTTTTAATATCCAAATCATCAAATATACGTTTTGTCGGAACTAATAAATAACTACTTAATGTCAACTGAAACAGGAATCTGGAATAAATTCTCCCGCTGAATTCAAATAGCTAAAGAATTTGGTCACGAGTGCTATGCAAATAGGATTGCCTAAGCCTCTGTAGTAGAAGTAAAACTTTCTAATTAAATTAAGTTTAATTTATTTTGCATATAAATCGGTAAGTAGTTAATTTAGACTAAAGACAACCAGTTCGAATGAAAGCAAACAATGCAATAATTTATAAAGCGGTTTCTTAATAAAAAGGAAACTGAAATAATTAATTGTTATTATTTAGGTCATCAGGCTATAAAATCTGCATATCTTACTAAATCGAATTAAACTAAAAGAAAATATTGTTTTTAACAATATACGAGGGATATTTAATAACTACTTCTCAGATTGGTAATACTGCGTAGTGAATGTCTCGTCGAAAGTGAATGTTACGTCAGTTGTAGTTCAAGCTTTGAGGAATAAGCACGTATTTTTGCTGCGTCAATAGCGTGTATTGTTGTTGAATTACGTGATTTAGAAATTGAGTCTACACCGGTCCCGGGTACTGTGACTGTCGAGGATTAATAATCGTACATTAAGATCGAAACTTTACGTGGCAAAACCTCGACGAAAATTCACAAACATTTAAATGGTGTGCGGTGCGTTAAAAGTGGACCGTAGCACAGTTTCTGGCTGCGATAATCGTTTTC
Organism: Phrixothrix hirtus; assembly: GCA_024586415.1. Taxonomy (NCBI): domain Eukaryota; kingdom Metazoa; phylum Arthropoda; class Insecta; order Coleoptera; family Phengodidae; genus Phrixothrix; species Phrixothrix hirtus. Next base: position 2,110 of record JAHWXV010238193.1, on the reverse strand, counting down.
ATAAAGGACGTGTAAGCATAAATAACTAGGAAAACCGAAAATATCAAAAGACGAAGGAAGTGTGAAACTTGTGATAGATGTTCTCGGATAAAATCGTCGCGCGATATGTGAGTAACTTTTGCAGCCACAGAGATTTCAACAACGTCCCTATTCCGAATTCTGAGAAATGATTTAAGTAAGAGAAAAATTATGCACCATGCGTCCCCCACTGTTTTCGAAATTACTGAAACAAAGATGTAACGTTGAAGGTCAAGCTTCCTGCATCGAATCATCGCTATTGATGAAACGTGGATTAGAGACTTTGGACCAGAGATGAAATCACAGTCGAGCAAGTGGAGATGACGTTCTTTCCCATGTCCAAAAAATGTTGCCGAAGTCAGTCAAAGGTGAAACAAATGAAGATCTTCGCTTACGATCATAATGGAATCAGCATGTCAGACAGAGTTCCATTTGGAACAAGTGTCACAGGACTGTATTATCGTAAATTCATTTAAAAACTGAACAGAAAAATGCACAAAACCTGAGCTCAGTTGTTCGAGGCTGGGAAACTCGTTCTCCATGATAACGCTCGCCCGCGCGTCTCCCGTGTTGCAATTGAAAAATTGCGTGATTACGGTTGGGAAGTGCTACCTCATCCTGCTTGTAGTCTTGACATGAGTCCTACAGACTTTGATTTATACACAAAGTTGAAACGAGCCATGCGAGGACATCGGTTTTTATCTTTAGTGAAGCTTTTCGCCCCAGTTACCCAAGCCGCCCGTCGGATAAAGTAAGACGGAATCGTAAAGCTTTCTACACCTGGAACGCTGTAATTGAGAAGCAGGAAGGCTATATTGAAGGACTGAAAGGAGATATCCAAAAAATAAACATGTACGTAAAAAATATGGTGTGAGACAACACACGACTTTCTCTTACGTAATAGATATACAAATATGTAAATTTCAACAAATATTATTTACGTTTATTTTGGGGACGGTAATTGTTAATTACTGGACATGCACAGCTGTGCGCAACTGCAGAGATATTCTCTGATAATTAGCTTCATCCCATTTTTTTAAGAAAATTCTAAGTCAGCGTAAAAAGATATCAAAGGAATAAGAACAGTAGCAAGTTTCAAAAAAATCGTTACAACCGTTTTCGAAAAATTCGCAAAAAACTTAACTATCACAGGAATAAAGTGGCACTTGCGGTCATTAGACTTGAACTAAATTCTTGTAGTATCGAAAACTTAAATATAGTTTTTGATTTTCATAATATGATGATTTGTTTTTGAGATATGTTGTTCACAACTAACACTCCAAATACTTTGGGTTACTTGATTTTCAAACATTTATAAGAAAAACCCCTTGTTAATATAAATATAAATATAAAACTAAATGAAGTAGTTAAGAAATATATTAAATTTAAAAAAATCGTTAGAGCTGATTTCAAGAAAACCGTGAAAATGAAGGATTCTAAAAATGACAGAAATAAAGTGGCACTTCCGGTTATTCGATTTTAACCAATTTGTTGACCTTGCATACAAATATAAATTTTGATTTCGCTAGAGCTTTTGGTTTCATAGTTACTTCATTCAGATTCAATGATGAAAGTACTTCCGATTACTCGTTTTACGAGTAATTTTCTGAGTAACCGCCTAGACTATATGAAAACTTCTTAAATTTATAGGAAATGCAGTAAATTTTAAAAAAAATGGTTAGAGCCGATTTCAAGAAAATCCCGGAAAACGAAAAATTCGGAGAATATCTAAAAATGACAAAAATAAAGAGCTACTGGCCGTTATTAGATTTTAACCAAATGCTTAATTTAGCATACCAAGGCAATTATAACTTCAAATATAAATTTTCATTTAGCTAGGACTTTTAATTTCATAGTTATTTTATTCAGAGTTAACGGAGAAGGTACTCCCGGTTACTCGAGTTACGGAATTTTTTTTGAAATACCGCCTAGATTATATGAAAAGGTATTAAATATATAAGGAATACGAAAAATTTAAAAAACCGCTAGAGTGGATTTCGAAAAAATCCCAAAAAACCAAAAAATGATAATTTCGGTTATTAGATTTTATTGAAATTATTGCAGTTGCGTGCTAGGATAGATAAAAACTCAA
>JAHWXV010238144.1:0-15831 GCA_024586415.1 Phrixothrix hirtus | reverse complement strand
CTTTATAATAAGTTTGATTTGGTAAACGTGAAACAAACAGAAAACCCATAATTATTTTCAGAAAACGATGAATGAAAGTAAGTGCCGTTCTGCATGTGAAATTTCGATTCTATGGAAAAATTAAGTAGTAAGGAGAGTATCAAGATACACAAAGATAAGAGCTATAAAGTAAGAAGGTTCTATTTTTATGATACATTCCCAAATCTTTAGCAATTTCAGATCGAAAACCAAAAACTACAGGCCGAAATGTGCGCAAAAATTAGGTGTAAACAAAATGAGAGATAATTATTTGAAGTGCCGAATTTCGTTTTGAAGTATGCGTAGATGGTAGGCGTAGTAAGATGATCCCTACATAGATTGAAAGTTTTTGTAAAGATTACTTAAAGCACAAAGTTAAATTTCCCGTACTAGTGATGACGTGGTGTTGTATGTTGGCAAAAGACGTAGAACACTACATTTCAATGATGTAGTTGTGAATACAGATAGATATAATCACATCTTCGATCAACGCCTTTTGCCGTCAACTTTAAGCCTAAAATCCCCAGAGAGAAGGTCATGTTCCATCAAAATGGCACTACGTGCCACATAACCAGAACAAGCATAGATTGGTTAAGACTGCACAAAATTCCAGTTGTAAACCGAACTCCGAGAAGGCAGAAGACTTTATGGGGCAAAATGAATAAAGAATTGCGTAAACATCTAGCTAGAGCAAAACAAGAATTTTCGATTACAACGTGGCATGAATTTTTATTCACTGTCCAAAATCGCTTGTATATGTAAGAGACATGTTCAAAAATTAACCTCCGTTTAGCTATAAATAAACAGTGACTCAGATAAATTATTTTATAGGTTGCATCATCAAATTACAACTTTCCACTACTGTAAGTCCAAGCACGTCTTAGCGTTCACAAATTTCCGAATTCTTCTTCATAAGCTGCCGTCTGGGAACATAGCTGACCTGTTACAGCATTTTGAAATTCTTTATCGTCATCAAAGAGCTGGGATCCCAGCCACTTATCCTTGTTAGTGAACAGGTGAATATCACTTGGAGCTAAGTCGAGGCTGCCGGAAGGATGATCGAATACGTCCCAATTGAATTGGCTCAAAAATCGTTGGATTAGTCGAAAACTATGAGGACGATCGTTGCCGTGCGAAACATAACGCCGGGCATCAGCATACCATGGTTTTTGTTTTAAATGCCTCGACTCGGTTTTTTCAAAAGTGATCGTTGTACCACGCTCAGTAAATTCGACAAACAGAATCTCCTTAGCATCCCAAAAATCGATTGCCATAAGATTCCTCGCTGACAAATTTTGACGGGCTTTCTTTGGTTTGGTTTGTGAAGCGGTATGATCTCATAGCATGGACTGATATTTTGTCTCAGCGGTCATATAGGATACCCAAGTCTCGTTGTCAGTTACAGTTTTGTTCAAAATCCTTCTTCCAAGTTGTATCGTGAAATAGAGTCTAAGGCAGAGCCTATTCATTTGTTTTTATGGTTCTCAGTAAACGGTTTCGATACTCATGAAGCACAGAACTTCGGGTAGCTTAAGTTTGGACCATATACACCACACAATTCTGATAAATGTCTGCTGCTGAAAGATTTTTTTGCCCAAAGAAAACTTATCACAACGCAACTCGCATTTGGCGAAATTTTTTATTGCGGCACTGCTTTTATAAGATTATAATGAACTAACACGTAACAACGCGATGCTCCCACTTACATATTGAGTCAAAGAACGTGCCTTCTAGCAATGGCGGCGCTCCCACTACTATTTCTTCCTCTACCCAATAATAAAAGTTTCCGAATACGCCTCGTATTATTTTTTCATTGAACACATTCTTGGAATTGTATATCTAATCAAATTTTATTCCATACTTTTCATTTCTTAAATAATATCCGTATTAAGTATTTCGATAAAACTTTGTTTTTGTGAATGAAATACAATCAAACGTTAAATAAACCCCCAAAGTATACAAATATACTGTTTATAATCTTTAGTCCGTAATTCACCAATTTTTCTGTTTTTACATCTAAACCACAAAGTAAAAAATTATCACTAAACGTTAAGGTCGATTTATCCACCGAGATACACTTAAGTCCAACTATCTTTTAATTATTTAAAAAGAAAAATACAATTAGTCTTCGCATGTAGACTGTAAGTATCTAAGTGTTAGTGCATCTATACGTCTGCAAATTATGTTGGATTCTATCTTTAAACGACTTATTTTTAATTATTAAATTTAAAATTAATCTAACTGTATGAAATTCTATTAATGTTTCAGCTACACATTATTAAAATGTATTTTATTGTTGCTATATTACTAATTTTGTAAACATTGAATTAATAATTATACAAACACTAGCTAAGTTTAGCTTTTGTTTTGAATGATAGTTGAAATATCACTGTTTTTTGAAAATGTAAACATATTAACATATTCAAAACATATACACGGTAGAAATTATCACTAACAAAATATTGAAATTATGCACATGATAAAACACTGCATAAAATACTTAATTGTAATACAAAAAGGTCATTAAGGGAGTCCCACTATTTAGTTTCTCATTTTCTAACTTAAAAATATTCAGGCAGTAAGTCTGGTGACTACGAAGAAGTTAGGGACCAAATGCAAACAAAACTCTTGGGAAATGGAACTTTATTACTTCAGCATGTTAAGGAAGATCGTGAAGGATTTTATTTATGCCAGGCTGATAATGGCATTGGAACAGGGATTGGAAAAGTAATTCAGCTTCGTGTGAATTGTAAGATAGTTTAATTAAATACTACATCAATTAAAATGCAATCATTTCAGCCTCTCCATATTTTTCTGCGCCTTCTCGCTTGGTCACTGTTAAAAAGGGCGATACTGCCACCTTACACTGTGATGTAAATGGTGATAAACCGATAAGTGTAGTTTGGTTACGTAGTGGTAAAACTGAATTAAATCCATCAACTAACTACAGGGTACACGTAAAACAAGATGTTACACCTGATGGTGTTGCGGCCCAATTACAAATAGCAAACGCTGATGCAACTGATAGTGGTTCATATTTTTGCCAAGCCAGTAATATGTATGGTAGGGACCAACAACTTGTCCAACTTTTGGTACAAGAACCTCCTTTAAGTCCTCAACACTTAGAAGCTGCTATGGTCAGTAGTAGATCAGTCAATTTAAAATGGCAGCATAAGTCTGGAGACTCTAACGAAGTATTTAAATTTATAATAGAATATCGTGAATTTGATCGTCCTTGGCAACATTTAGATTTAACAGAATCACCATTACAGTTTGGAGCTTTAATAGAAGATTTAAAACCTGCTACTAGATATATTTTTCGTGTAATAGCAGAAGGTCCTGCAGGCAAAAGTAAACCTAGTGCCGAACTTTTACTTAAAACAGAACCTCAACGTCCTGCGGGACCTCCTCTTAATCTTTCAGTTCGACCGGTATCATCTACCGAATTGTTAGTTACATGGTCACCGCCGTTATCTGATTTAAGACATGGAGATATACAAGGTTTTAATATAGGATATCGTTCTGCAACAATGGGATCATACAACTATAGTTCAATTACCGGCGATGGTGAAGATGGTGGCGGTGAATTACTTTTAGGAGGACTTGCAAAATATATGGCTTACAATATAGTAGTTCAAGCATTTAATGAAGTTGGCCCTGGTCCGCTAACGGAGCCATTTTCAGCACAAACTATGGAAGACGGTGAGAAGCATTTGTAGCTAGTGTTAAAATTTTTTAATTCAAATTTTTAGTTCCAAGTGCGCCACCTGAAGATGTTCGATGTGCAGCTTTAACTTCTCAATCCTTGCAAATTAGTTGGCAACCACCTCCCACTGAATATTGCAACGGCCTTCTTCAGGGTTATAAATTAACTTACGAACCTGTTATAGATGATACCTGGCGAGGTAAACAAATGCATATATCGGATTTATTTATTAATTGACTGAATATCAACAGGAAGCGATGAAATAGAAACACGTAAAACAACTGCCCTTACAACTGTTATAACAGGATTAAGAAAATTTACTAATTATAGTATGCACGTACTTGCGTTTACTAAAATAGGAGATGGAATTATCACTGCCACTACCCACTGCCAAACGGAAGAAGATAGTAAATCAAAATTTAGTTGTAGTAAGAATTTTAACTAAAAGTATGTTTTAGTTCCTGGTGCTCCTGCCGATGTAAAAGTTGTTGTAAGTTCAGCTCAATCGCTGTTAGTATCATGGCTTCCTCCTTTAGAACCTAATGGAATTGTTACAAAATATTATTTATATAAAAGAAGTATGGATGGGCGAAAAGAAGTAGATCATGCAAAACAAACTGTTTCTAGTCAGCAAACTAATTACGAATCAAAAGGTCTTCAGTCCCATATAGAATATCAATTCTGGGTTACCGCATCAACGCGTATTGGTGAAGGGCAAAGTTCCAGGGTAGTTTCTCAAGTTACAAGCGGAAGAGGTAAACTAATTTACAGTATTACATTTTTTGCTCAAACTATTATTATAGTACCTGCACGAATTATTTCATTTGGTGGTCATGTAGTTCGTCCCTGGCGCAGCTCTGTCTCTTTACCATGCTCTGCAGTAGGTTCTCCTAGAAGAGAGTGGTATCGAGGAGAACACATAATAAAGGGTGGCGTAGATCATAAACAGCAACTTTTAGACACAGGAGAACTTATTGTTAGTAACGTACTTCTTACTGACTCTGGAAATTACACTTGTCAAGTTGATAATGCACAAGGATCAGATAAATTAACATATAATTTAATTGTACAAGTACCTCCTGATGCTCCTTTACTTTATGTTAGCAGTGCAACTAGTAGTAGCGTACTTCTTCATTGGAAAGCTGGAAAAAATGGAGGCGCTTCCATTAGCGGTTTCACTTTAAATTACAGAAAGGAGCATGGTGACTTAGATGAATTAGGTCTCTCTAGACATGCAACAAGCTATGAATTAAAAGTAAGTACGTCATATGCAAGTTTTTAATATATTTCAATAATATGTTGAAGGGCCTTCTTTGTGGCACATCATATCATCTGTACCTGACCGCACATAATAAAATTGGGAGCTCACCAGCAAGTCATCCTCTTCAAGCTCGAACGCAAGGACATCCACCAGGTGTTCCGCCAGCTAATACTTTTATTGTTCCAAATACTACTGCCGTCATTCTACGTTTACATATATGGCCTGATAATGGTTGCCCTTTATTATATTTTATTTTACAATATAGGAAGGCTAGTGAATCACAATGGACTTTAGGTAAGTTTTCCTTAGATTTATATACACCGTAGCTGATTTTCCTTTTAGTCATACAAATTGTTTAGATCTGTAAAACTTTGATAATACTTTAAATTTAATAGACCTCGACTATAAATACTTTACAAATACGGAAATGTGACGCAAATAAAATAAATTCGGTCCAATCTATTTGGAAAAGGGTAAATTCAGAAACTTGTAGCTCAATATCTTAGAAGTGAAAAGGTTCAATGCTTCTATTTTTAATAGTTTAATATCTCGTACGGTTTTTATTTTAAACGGATATGTCGTCATGTAAATGAATGACTTAGCTTTATGAATCTAGGGATTTGCCGCTCTGTGGTAACGCACTATAATGCGCGGCTAAAAGTTTAATTTTAAAATCTAAGGTAACAAGATTGATCAATTACAACAATTTTCCTATAAAACGTTTATTTTAATATAGAAATTAAAGTAACAAATGATTATACAGTGTAATCTTTATTACTTTAGTTAATTCTGAGACATCTAATATCTATAAGCATACTAAAAACGCATTTATTCATAGAATATTTAATAAAAACACGTAAACTTCATAGCTACTCTGTGGTGCTGGTTACTAATTTTTTTAGTCGACGAAAAGGAGTTTGGTTTATTTATTTAATTTTAGAAAGTAAGCGTGAGTAATTTGTTGTACGTATAAAAAGATACTTTCAATCAATAGTTCGCATCTTCAAATGAAATTATATTTAAAGTTTAATTTAGCTAGGTCTTTATTGAATGAATACAGGAATTTAGACTCTTAGATATAGGTCTTCCTTATGAGGGTGCAGAGATTGAACTAACTTGTATTTTTCAATTTGTTAAACATTCCTCGTGCAACTCATAAAAATGCAAAACTTCAATGTTCACGATTTGTGCGATTTTCATGTACTTTCATGAACTAATAAATTTTATTACAATATACAATTAAACCAAATTTAAGATATTGTCTTTAATTTGAAAACGACATTATAAACTTTTACACTAAAAATTAGATAAAGTGGTATTTTATGCCCACTTCTTTTCCATATTTTTGGGCTTTATATAGGGTCAAAGATGCGAAACACACCTAAAAGGCAAATCTACCGGCAAGGCTAAGATTTTAAATCAGTTGGAATGCCCTGCTATTTGGTTGCGGGTACTCTAGATACTTCTAATTCTTAGATTGTAAGCGGCTATCAAAGGAATTGCTTGGTTATGTTTTGTAAAAATAGTCGTGATATTTCTGTTGGGCTGTTCTGTCAAATTACCCAATTCGTAGTAAATGTTTCATTGTGTTTATTAGTCTCAGTATTTTGGTGAATATAAATCATAGAATAATCAGGTAGGTGATATAAAACAATGTAAGGTTATTCAACCTTGACTGTTGATTCATCAAGGGAGTGGTGTAATTACCTCTCAGAAAAATGTGCCACCTTAGGATGAGATAACTGCGCCGCTGATGATGCAGTTACTTCACTCGTACTTTTATAGATACAAATACAAAAAAAAGTTAATTGTCATAATTACACTAATGAATAACTCGCAGTAACACTTGTAGAATGTCGCTGGGGCCGTATGACACAAGAAGAGGTACGAATTATCACTTAAATAACAAACTACTTAAACATTTGCGGAAGCAGCAAATTTAAGATCCATTTTATCATATACGGTTTTTTAATCTTTTAGAAAAAACTATGAAGGATCCCCGTTTAAGCAATTCGCACATGGAATTGTGATGAGACTAGTTTTTGTTATGATCTTGTCAAAACAAAATCGCATGAGAACGGGGCAAATATGCTCATTGGCACAGTGCAGGAAATGATACGGAGAATACTACCGTACTAGCATGCATCAATGCTGCAAGTGCGAAAGTGGGATCATTTATTATATACAAAACAATGAATATATAGCAAAAATGGATTCCAAACAAGGAAACTTGTCCCGACACTGCCTTCGCAGCAACACCCAACGGAGTGGACGATGGTGGAAGTTTTCTTGAACTGATTCAAAGAACATTTCTCAAAGTTTCCTGAAGATTAACGTCCTTTTTAATTAATATACGATGGTCATGAGACACACGTAGCCTCTTAGAACATTAAATTTGCCAAAGAAAATAGCGTTACGTTGCTGAAATTACCACATTTATTATAACCACTGTATGTTGGTTGTTTTAGAGGCCTTAAAATGAAATGGCATCAAATATTACTGGCCTGGTAAAGGCATAACATCGGACGCAGATCTACCAAAGAAATAGTCACAAAGTTATTAGGAAATGCTTGGTTACAACTACCGCCAACACATATTATCAATGACTTTCGAAAGACTGAAATCTTTGATGTAACAGTAAATACTGAAACGCATCTTAATAGATATTTGACAAAGATACTTGGAGAAGAAACACTTGAAAAAAATTCTATACATGAAGTAAATAAAAGATCAACGTTGTACGGCAAATGGAACAACAAACGCATCTTCAGAACAATATTGAAGCCAGCAGAAAATATGAGTGCTTCTCAGCAAACTAGTGCTAGTTCCATAAGCTCATCATTATAAAGTCAGTCCAGCATAAGTTTTCAAGAACTTCTCCTATAAAGCATAAAATCGTTCTTTAGCCGAAAAAAGAATAGTTGACAGATGAAAATGAAGACTGGACTTCTTTTAATATTGAAGTTTATATACTACTCAAATTGCCTACGAAAAGCTGTATACGATATTTTATTGGCCAACTCACTTAAAAAAGTGATGAAAACGATTAGTTTCATGTTAAATTCCTTCAACTCAAAAATAAACCATCACGAATATTGAAGTGTTCTCCAAGGTATAGTGTAATCAGTAGTCCTCAATAGTATGTTGTTAAAAAACCAAGTATACCACGAATTTAACGAAGAAGACTATGCATTTTAGTTTGGAATTTAATAGATATAACGTATCATAACATTTAGTGCTACCACATAAATATTTATTTTTATTGCTATTCCTTCAAAATAAAAAATATTTGTATCTTTTTGTTTAATCTTTGTAATGTTTATAAAAATCAAACTGTCACCTGAACTTTGTTTTTGAATTTGTGTATTACTTATTCTTGTATTTTGGATATTAAAAGTCAATTACCAAAAAGTTGCATCATTAAATGTTTGGGCTTGGGATTTTCAAAATTTATTGCAATACAAACACTAAGTTTAAGAGGCTGTTATTTCCTCTATGGTAAGAGATATAGGTATCATGTCAACAATTTTTTAAAAAAGTTTCATAACCATAGCGAGAATAATATGAAGGTGTTATCAAGTAAATAACATATCTATTGTTAAGCGATTAAAATTTGACAATTACGTTTCAGATATATTAATTTTTCCAAAAGGCCGAAGTACAATTATGTATTTTTGGATTTCATTTCCACGCATTGGCCCTAAATCAGTGTAAAGTGTGCTAAAACTCAATTTTTGGAGCAGTTTATACCCTAGTACAAATATAGCAAATTACTTTCAAGTCATTCCTATACGATTTAATTGATAAATCTTTACTGACAGTGCCAGACTCAAATATCTTATACATTTCCACTAACAAACTATCGAGGTACTCGTTACTTCAGCATATTCTCCAGAATATTTGAAAATAATGCCGAAAGAGATTAGCAACTACTGCGACGCCACCTTAGTTCCTTTAAAAATAAAAATTTGCCTATTTCACAAAATAACTGCTTTGCAAAATAACAGAAGTTCGTCGAAATAGGATGGAATAATCTGAGTTGTTAATATTAACACCAACAGAAATAGATATACAAAAGCAATTACATATTTGTCCACTACCCTTAAACAATAATGGTCATAGCAATGACAACTTTTGCAGGTATAGCGCTTATCAACTTAAACAGGGAGACAGAAGTCACCTCACCTTCTAACAAATGAAGTTTCCTATATAGCGAACTTAATCAGTGTCGCCCCCCACTCCCGTCAGTACTTATCACCTAATTAGTGAAACCTAAAGTCAATAGTAAACGCAATACATAACGAAGGGCTTGCAGTTGACACTGAGGTACGAATTTCTACATAATTAGGTTGTAATAGTATCGCACGCAACGCTGAAAAACTCGGGCGATAGAATACTTCATTTTCCTTTTAGGATCATTGCTAGTAGAAAATGCTTGCCCGTATTGAAAATAACGAACCTCAGAGGCATTCTAGACACCACCCACTACAATAACGCTGTCCAAAGTATTTTCATTTCATTTTAACGTAAACCTAACCGAAAGTCACATCAACATGGACAGAGCTCCGAAGGCCCCACTAACATTGCACCGCTAGAAGCGAAGTAATATATAAATGGAACACCTAAACCCACCAACCCCTTCGCCCTGCCTCAATGAATATAATATAACTTTATTATCATTTCTTGTCCTTCCACATAAAATGTTGATTCTAAGAAACCTTCTATTTAAACACCTACAGTTGTTTAAGGCGAGTGGCAAGTTGACATTAAAAAATTGATTTTAATATAAATAGCATAGTAACAAATGTTTTGTAATATATAAAGAAATTAATAAACTATCAATATAGCTTTCCAAATAAACATTTTGGTTTCAGATTTATATATTAAATAATACTGTCGATTTGAGCGAAGTAAAATACACAGTAATGAAAAGTGCTCTTTTCAATATATTATAAAAAAGTTTTCCATTATGCATTCAACAGTTCAAAATATATTATGATTAAAAAAATGTAAAGCAGGCACGCTTTCGTTGAAAAGATGAATATTACTCAAAAATTAATAAAACTCGCACATAAATACAAGCACTTATACAATTTGAATAAAAAGAGTCTCTTTAATTGTGTAAAACGATACACCGTTTTGAAAGAATCTTTTGAAAACATTTCATTAAAATATAACAATAGATACAAAGGGCTCCAATAATTAATTAAATTTATGCGTGATCATTATTTGTGAACACCTTTAAAGGTGTGAAATTTCATCTATATTTATAAATAAAAATGTACGCATTATAATGTTCTTATTACTGTAAGCTATATTTTAAACTCACAAACACACACGCAAACCCATGTTCACACTAATTGCAACCTTAAATTTAATGGTTCCATCAACGAATAAAGAATAATAATGAGACGCCCTAAACACCTAAAATTGTGTCCAAATCGACCAACCATGATGGCAGCGTTGGTATGTTGTGCTTATGTATTAAAAACTTCAAATTTTACAAAAACATTATAAAATACATATGGAGCAATATATATTATTATGTATACACAATAAGCAAATAAATTACACACACAATTTACACGGACTTTCACGACTTGACACTTCAACTGTGCACTAACAATGATGACGTTCATCACAGGCAGTGGTTCAAAACTGGACACACATATGTACCGAAAGTTTAATAGATAGAGGCGCTTCCAAAGTATTATGTCTTCGTTCGGTTCCATAAGTCATACAACCCAAACAGATTTATTAATAGTAGATAGATAGCCGATTCTGATCCATCACCCTCCACTATGACGTCACATATATACAGGGTGATTCAAATAATATACAGAGTGATTCAAAATAAATATACAGGGTACGTCAAGATTAAATATACAGGGTGCGTCAAAATAAATGTATATTTAAAATGGCGGATTGAATCAAAATGGTGGAATTTCGTCAGGCATCTTGGAATTCTAGGGGAAATCTGGGAACTTTTGGTGGGAAATCTATGGACTTTTGTTCGCCGTCTTGAATTTTTCGGCGTCCATCTTGGATTTTAGCGGCCATGTTGAATTTAAGCGGTCGCCATCTTTGATTTTATATCGAGAATATTTGAATTTAGGAGAATCTAGTTATTTTTGTCGTCCATCTTTGATTGTTAGGGATTTTTATAATATTTGATGATGATTTATAATTATGCGGAGAAAACGTTGTGTATATTGGTGCTAATTTATGATCACTCCACATATTAGTTTTTAAATGGGATCACTTTGCATATTATGCAACTAATGGCCTGCGGGAAATACCGATCATATCAATTACGGAGAATTTGCAGGTCCAAACGTATTTGTTTACTCGTAATACTAAAACATAGTTACAACCGGTTTAGGCCAACTTTCATTTCTCAATTTTAGTCTGCAGTTCAACGAGGTCGCACATATAGAGTGTACTCTAAATATTTAGGAAAATAATTATTTGTAAGTATTACATTTTAATTAATTATGTGCCTATTAATTAGTTAAATTTAGAGATTTAAATAATTTAGTACCTTAATTTACACATTAATATACTGTAATTAATAGTGTTTTTATTTATAGGAATATAATTTGAAGATGACGACTTCCATCTCAAAAGGAGAAAAGGATGCAAATACAGATCAGGTGAACTAACTATCATTGTTTTAAATATAAAATTAATAGTAACTAAATTTATCAAAACTAATAATTTATTCTAAACTTGCAGTAATTATGCGATCTTAAGCGAACCACCGTATTGCATAATTAATGACGAAGACCTGCGGATTTTGAACGGAATGTTGTACGCTCGTATGATCTTATTTAGGTCTATCCACTTAATATCGTTGAAGACCTGCATAACTTCCGCAAATACAGCTCTTCGGAATGGATAAATGATACGCAGCAAACTAAAACTAATATGGTATGTGAAAAAAGTTATTTACTTGAGGAAACGATGTTTCCATAGTGGATCTAAATATCTATGTATGGGAATTGATCCATTTTCAAACTTTAGACAGAGTATACGGATTTTAAAACAGTACGTTGACAAGGGCGTTCAATTTTCAGCAGAACCTTTTAAACCATTCATCACCCACGAGATATACATGCTTCTTACGCAAAATGTCGAGAGAGCGGAATATTATATTTACACGCATCAAATTGATGGCAGTGATTATTTTAAATTTGAGCCTAAAACTCCTGAGCAAGGTAATTTCGAATTATGGATTAGTTTTAATACTCTAGAGGATTTGTTAAAAATTGGCGATTTGTTATTGACTAAGTTGAGCATGATGGAAAACTACAAGGGCAATTTCGAAAAATTTAGAAATAGGGCTGTTGATGTAATTACGGACAGATGCGATTATGCCGGAAATGTGATTGGCGTTATTTCGAGACTGTTAAATGGAGAGTCTTCGCAAGATGTGATGCTGATGGAATTAGTACAAAACTTCAAAAACTTTGTTATCTATGAAATTTATAGTGAGTTAAACAATGATAGATATTTGCATAGATAAAAACTGTTATATAAGCACATATTAAATTGTAAAATAAAGAATATTATTAAATCGTTTTAATTACTTTTCAATATTAAATCAATCTATATAAGTACCGATCTCAAATCATTTGATGCCAGATGCAGTATTAATTCCGAAGTGTTTATTAGCTCATCCGGAATCATGAAAATAGTAATTGATGTGCAACGATTTAAAACATTCAAAACCGATTTTATATCTAAGGAGCTAGCTGTTTATAATGGTGACTCAATATCGCATTACATCTTCAAGCTGTTTTATTCAATATCCAAGTTGGCACCTGAATTAAGAAGACAGGCGAGATGGTTATAACTTAATCACCACTACATTTATTGGTCCGAAGGATTTACACCAGCATCCGCCTTCCCAGACATCCTTCTGCGTTTAGTCCGAGATGGAGATGTTATTTACGTTAAAGGACGTGAGAAAGTGAACTATCTACGGCAAATCATTCCCTAACCGATTATTGACGAACAACCGACATTAACTGCAGCTGAACCAGCTTGCATGTATCATTCGAAATTACCCTCTATTTGTGCTTTAGTGAATGTTTGTTATTTTTATGATAAATATGTAATTGATAAAAATGTTCAATAAAAATTTTTGAAATGTAATTTTTTAATCTTTTCTACATCTTTAATGATATAAATATAAGAAATAAATAAAAAGCAGTGTATAACGAATTTTCACCTCGTACGAATAACAACGCATAAAAAACAGAATAAATCAAAAGTTGGTAGAGGAGTTTTAAATTCCCTCATCAAGAAGTTACCAATTGAGATGCATCTCCTCGGATATAATTATTGTGGTCTGGGAACAAAGTTAGAGAAACGCCTGGTACGTCACGATCCCGGTAGGAATCAGCTGGATGCTGCCTATAAGGTTCACGATATTGCGTATAGATATAGCAAAAATTTACATGATCGACATCAAGCTGATAAAATATTGCAAGAAAATGCTTGAGGCAGAGTTATATCAAAGGACCCTTCACCAGGAGAAAGAATGGCATCGCTATTTGTAGCGGGAGCAATGAGGATCAAGCGTAAATTAGGAATGGAATTATCAAATGTTAAAATAAAAAGGAGAAAGAGTCGGCGTTTGATAAAGTTTAAATCTGATATTCTGAAGAACATAAAAGTTCCCCTGAAGAGTACCAACATTAGCAGAAACAAAGATGGATTTAGCTATGGAATTTTTTCTAATATAATAAATCGAGCATTGGCGGCGGATCATTCAGTCATTCACGCTGCGGGAGGAAGAAAAAAAGTTAAAGTACCTAAAACAGGCGGCATTATTCCGTTAATTCCATTGTTTACCGGTCTCTCGGTATGGGGTGCATTAAGCGGTGGTGCAGCTGGGATCGTGAAGGCGGTAAACGATGCAAGTGCTGCTAAAAAAACTTCAAACCGAAACCCATGGAGGCGATTGCTATAGAAAAGAAAGGATCTGGTCTTTATCTCAAACCATACAGGAGCGGAAGTGCTCTGTACCTTCAACCTTATTTGTATTCAAAAAACTTGCAAATCTGCCTCAGAGACCTCTAACCGATGTTGAACTTCGGAAATATTCAAAAGATGTACTGCATTTTCGAGCAGTTTTTATGCTGGATGGTTTACCTAAAAAACCAAGAGTTAATGAGGTAGGTATTATAAACTTGGATAAAACAGAGAATGTAGGGGAGCACTGGGTCTATTATACTAAAGCAGGTCGAAAAGTATTTTATTTTGATAGTTTTGGAAATATAAGACCGCCTAAGGAAATTATTGACATTTACTACAACTATAAAAGAATGCAAGAGTTTAACACAGTCATCTGCGGACACTTGTGTCTCATGTTTTGTAAAATAAGCTAAAATCTTAGCAAAATTCTTAGTAATTATGTCGAATACGTTCAATTTAGAGGCGTCAGGGAACATCGCTAGTTATGATTTTTATCCGCCAATTGAATTAGATTCGAGGTACAAATATGTTTTAGCCTTGATTGGATTCTTCCGCTGCAATTCCATACGCAACATTAATCACGGAAATGATACGATTCATTTTTATGAAACTTCGACAACTAATCCAAAAGAACTTGCAAAAATTTCAATTCCGCATGGCGCATACAAAATTGACGAAATAAACTATTACTGACAAAAATCATTTCCTAAACGCGTGCCTGACTCTTTAGATGTAACTATGAGCGGTACTCTGTCATTGCTTAATTAAAGATATTTTTCAATTGACGGTCAACAAAAGTGCTCTTAACTGTGTAATAAAAAGCAAATACGCGAATTCACGTAGTCTGGAAGCATCGGTCGTATGTTGGGTTTCAGTGCTAAAGTACTCAATTCAAATATGGAACACTGTTCTGATTTGGATTTAAAAATTCTAAAACACACTAACATCCATTTGGATTGCAATATAGTAACAGGCTGATATAGAAACGGCGAAAGAGTGAAGACGGTGAGCGAGATAGACATTTTCAGTGCGACCTGATTTTAGATTAAATAAAGTTCCCGCTAACCCTACATTTTTAAAAGTGAACATAGGCCTTATAAGTAATATCACAATAAATATAGTAGATCAACGTGGTGAACATATAGATTTCGGTAACGAAAACTTTTACGTTCGTTTGGAATTGGAAAAGGAAAATCGATTCGGATTCTAAAAAGGAATCAGCCTCAGCAAAACAAAAATTATCTCTAAGCGAAAGAAGTTTTGTAAAATCCATTGGTATAAAAATTAAAAAACTTTAATCGCAAGCAATATAACGTGGCAATTAAACTTAATATTTTTGATGGTTTAACTGTTGATGAATCTATCACCAAACATGAAACCCCATGAAATGAGAACAATTAAAAGTAGATATAAGATCTACAAGTAGAAAACGTAATATGGAGCAATTGGATACTTTTATATATTGGAAAATACTTTCTTTTTTTGGTAATAATGAAAGTAAATCGTCATATAAATTCACTTGTAATAATAAAACATTCAAAAATAATCAGAAAGTTCTTTAAAATACTTTACTAATTTGAAATATTTACGAATTCAATGGCAGTATCGGGAACGTACGCTATTGGTCGTAACTTCACGAGCCAGTAAATAGAAACGCACATGTTAGTTCTTCATAGGCGTTTACAATAATTAAACCGTTCCACACAGGTAGAAATATTTTATCTCCGTTGTATCCTAAAAACTTTTTAAAGAATAATATATAAGGAATACTTGATCGGTGTGAAGCGGTTTAATTATCGTAAACACCTATTATGTATCATCACTAGGGGGCGGAATATATGCATTTAAATGCAGCCAAAATATG
>JAHWXV010238120.1:0-12913 GCA_024586415.1 Phrixothrix hirtus | reverse complement strand
TATATATATATATATATATATATATATATATATATATATATTCAGTGACATAGAAATTGCAGACCAAGAAAGGGTTGGAATTTCCGAATGAAATTTAGTAAGAATGTTCACCTATATTATAGTAATAAATCATCTAAATTTGGGAGGAAAATCTTTATTAGTCAAACAAAATTTTATAATAATTGTTAGTAATGTGTGGTGTGGCCTCTCTGATCTACACATTCATTTACACGCCGAGGCATTGATTGAATAAGGTGGTTTATCTGGTCTTGCGGTATTGCTTTCCACGCAAGCTGCACCTCATTCCTCAAGGCCCCCTAAGTCAAAGGAGGACGCTGCAAATTTCGCAACCTTCTACCCATTATATCTCATACATGTTCAGTGGGAGAAAGCTCTGGAGATCTTGGAGGCCAGGGCAAGGTATGAATCTGGGCCTGCTCAAAGAAGTTCAAGAAAAACCTTGCTACATGTGTACATGCATTATCTTGCTAGAACAATGCATCTTCGAGCTCTTGTTGGTATGACAGAAGATGTGTTCCGACCACCTCCGCAATATACCGTTGTGATGTCATATTCCCTTGCATGAACGCCAAGGGAGACCTGCTATCATAAGTAATCGTATCCCAAACCATACGCCCCTCTCAATTGTAAATCGAAGATTCCGTCGTTCATCCCGTCTTCCTCTGACCGTCGTGCATTCCCAATCAAAATCTATATTCGTCACTAAAGGCAACACGACGGCATTTAAGATTCCAATGAGATCGTTCATTGCACCATTGCAACCGTTGCTGACAATGTTCTGCAGTCAAAGGAAACACAAATTGCGGACGATATGATGTTAACCCAAAATTTCAGATTCGACAATAAACTGCTCTAGGGGTTACAAAGTGACCTTCTTCACCACATTGGTCACCAACTCCCCGGAGTAGAGAATCGTTCTCTAAATGCCAGTTGTCTTAAGTGACGATCTAGACACTCATTCGTTCTTCTTGAAAGCCTCGATTCCTCTTTTACGATATTTTTGTTCATCTTTAAACCATGCACGACACACTCGCATTACAGTAGACCGATTTCGATTTAGTCGCTTAGCAATTTTCCCAAATGAAGAACCAGCTTCGCCCAAACCAATAATTCGACCTCTGTCAAAGTCGCTTAATTGACGGTAATATCCTCATTTCCATACTCTAGGCATGAACAAAGAGACAGTACTCGTTAACAAAAGAACAACAACCAAAGCAATATTAATTAACAATGAAAAAAACAAGAAATCGTACGGAAAACATAAATCGAAAACGTTAGCAAAAAATTATAACCGTCAAATGTGATGTTATCACAATATTGATTGGACTGCAGAAATGAAACCATGGAAAACAAATAATACAGCATTGACGTATTCGTATATTAGAGTGATATAAGGTTTAACCTGAAAAAGGTTACACGTCACATCGCTGCCGTTACTGACTTCGATTTATGGTACTAAATTAATGCTTAATTCTAAACAATTTAATTTGAAAAATAATTTTTTCTTTTCTTTTGTTACTATAAACGATGAGACGAGACTCTCAGATGATATACCTAGATAGACAATTGACTGTTATGATAAATATATTAACCAAATGTTGGAATAAAATCAATAAGAATTAAGGGGCTACGTGTCGAATTCTTATGGAATATGTCCGCCAGGTGAGCAAGTTCATTACTTTTTTATTTAATCGATTTTTAAATTTAATTCCTTCTTACTTTGAGATTGTCCATTAAATGGAAGAATCATGCATAATATCATATAAAACATAATATATCAGGGTGGAAACCCTTTTTCACGTAGTTGTACAATTAGTAAAATTCCCCCGGCTGTGTTTTTGAAACGGTTAATCTCATGGAAAAATGCTAAAAATCTTTCATTCGATGATTTAGTGTTGAATAATGCCAATAACATCTTTTTTTCCGTATAAGTCAATCGTGTAAGATGTATCAGAAAACAAAGTTTACTCGTACTTGTCATTTTGTGTGCACTTTGTATGAGTGGGAGAGTATAGTGTATTAAGCGAGAACTAAAAGTGAAGCCAAATATCTAAGACCTATTTAGCACTTCAACTAGATGATTCCTAGCTAATAATAAGTTATGACTAACAATGTAAATCACACACTACTGACTATAACCAGGAACTAGCAAATTCATTACAATTTAGGACCAATTTTACGATCACTGCATCCAAAGGTCACTCTTTCCACACTCATTTACGAACTATCCCTTTCCTTTAATAAATCCGTACCGAGGGATCACCTTAAAAAGTCCGGGGCCAGAATGATTATTCTGGAGTATCTAATCTGACGTGCTTAATTGTCGAGATATCGAGACTACCGATAATTTCGCATGGGTTAACGAGAAGACGTGAATAGCGGCGTCCGCAAGATGAACCGACGATGACTAAAACCGCATTCGAATTTTGAATGACGTCCTTCAAAAGAAAGCGTTAACGCAAGACAAAGACAGACTGATTGGCTTCTAGATTCCCTATATAAAGTAGTTGTAACCGCTTTCAGATGCAACAACGAAGCTGATCGCGATTTCACATAAGACCCCAAACCTACGCAAACGACCAAATTCCAAGACGTCACAGATAATAGTATTGACCAAAGGCTAACTAGGCGGAAATATCTCCAGAACTGACCGGTTAATGACTATTCAAGCCAAAAGGGTTACCTGCAACACCAATCAGTGACTTGCGAGAGAGACGGTCTGCCGAACTGCGATTGACTTTCTAGTAACAAGTAAACTCCAATATCACACGTAGCAACTCCCAATAGACAGGCCCTATGGATTATCCTATAAGGCATTCCCGAAGAAATAATATCAATGGTGTCAAAATTGTTCTCCTAACTAACTCCTGTCGATGCTGTTGATGGGACGTCTGAGAGAAGTTAGCAATGAGACGTCAATGCCATTGTTACCTGACGAACTGACAAAAAATGTCCTAAATTGTGAGGGTAGAGCCGCCTATTCGCAATATTCTATACTCAGTCATCATCACTGCTTATAAAGGTACAGCCATTTTCAACGTTACTGCAATGGAGCACCAAACCCGTGAAATTTGGAGCCAATCATTACACAAAAGATTGTATGAAAACGAGAGAGGCGCCAGCGACATGTGCCAACGGTGGCGCCCCGTACCCGACAAATTGCAAAGTATACACGATGTGTCCAAAACCCCAACAACGTACAGTCCAGCTACGGCATACGCCAATGCCTTAGCTTATACTAATACTAACGTTATATGCACGACTACCAACAGTCCTCCACATCATCACGGCTCAACCTATAATAACAACGTTGCTGGCTTTTTGACTTTTTGAGTAATCAAAAAACCTCAATTGAATACCACAATATCAATCTATCCGATACCCAAAATTGAGAACAAGTCATATCTGAAATAGTAAAAAACACCACAAACTGCTGCGACTAATTTCGGCGTATGATTCCCCATAAGCGACACGTAACTTGAAACAAAAATCTCCAAGTCATATTCACGCCAAATCCACAGAAAATCCTGTCAAAAGGTCTTAAGGTGGAACGCCCTTCCCGGAACAGCAAGAGTTTAAGTAAAACCGTCAAACATTACTAAATTGCAGTAACTAGAGACTTGATAGGTGTAGACTACAGATACACCAAATATACCGTCAGTCTTGAGGCCCACTGATAAAATTGCAAAGAAAACGCAGAGTAATATCGTGGCCTGCATACAAAGAGAATCTTCATCATATTTTTGGAAAACATCAAAGAATTAGTATAATCGCTAATCTAAACAATGCAACAACGATGGTGACAGAAAATATAAAAATTTTAATAAAATTCACCTCACCTTTAGAATAAACTACTAAAATACCTCCAGGGGCCGATAAAACAAAAATAACACTACTAACATATACCCTATAAATTGGACAAGCTGACGGCAAAGGGACTAGCAATATTAATCAAACGCGAACGTGAACAGAAGGCATGGGACTGCATGCAAAAACTTCATCTCTAAAACTACAACAAGCTTGGCAGAGAGTGAAACAACTAACACATACAAAATCCAGGATATCATATACTCACTGAGAGAACGAGCACGTTTACTCAGAGGAGGACAATACAAACGCCTTCGCTACAATATTTAAAAGGCACATATAGACTCCTAATACGTACAAAGCAGGATAATATGTCTAACGACCTTGAAAAGGTCTGCTCCTCATATGAGGCACACGAAATCTAAAGAAATCCCCGGAAAAAGAACATATCAACGCGAACACTTAAAATAATTCTACCCACCACACTAAGAAACGGATATTACCTTGACACCTTGAAGAAAACTGATGCTGCACAGAACTACAAAGCAATCGGCTTACCACCGTAAGTGCGCTTGCAATTCTGACAATGTTTATAACAACAGTTATTTATGAATAATATCTTAGAATTATGTAAATTTAGTTAAGATTTGAAAACTATAGGAATTCTAGAGTGTATTCTAATGGTATTGCGTTTATTTTTCACTAATACGAAAACTTGCTATATTTTAAATAAAATATATTCAATTAATTCAGAAGGTATGTGCAATTTGAACGTAGAATATCACACAGGTAAATACTAGGTAATATGACACTCCTTGCCAAGGACGGTCACATATATAGATTGCAATATTTTGGAACGCTGATATTAATTTAAAACAATTTCAGATACTTCTGTCCTTGTTTTCTGTAAACAATTTAACACCATCTTTTATTGGCGTGACTTATGCTCCTCGTAATGTGAAACATAAATTAATATGGACGGGGTTTACTATCAGCTTCGGTAGAAATAAAGTGTGCTTGCTCTAGACAAAGCTTCCAATATTAGAGAGCTTGCGTCATGAGTAAATAAAAAGTAAAAGTGTAAACTGATCTGCTCATCGTTTATCGTTCGTTATTGTAAATCGATGCTTAATTTTAACTATCCCTTAGCGAAAAACGAAATGGGCTGAAGCTTCCATTTGTTGCAAAATCTTCCTTCGGCATACTTAATCTGGATGCAGCGAAAGATTTTCATCTCTTGGAGTCTTCAAAGTGATGCTGCTTCCGTATCTTCGCCTTCTTATCAACTTAAGGTTTACGAAACTTTCGTCGACCCACACCTACTCCTTAACCATCTGTACAAATCTGTAACTTGAGGCTGGGATTTCACAGAGATTGGCCCCCTTTCTAACACAACTTAATCTATAGTTATGGGATGTGAAAAAGCAATAGACATACACCTCGCACTTTGCAAAAAAAATAGCCTTACCATCATCCCGAAGACGCACGTACCTTTGAAGTTAGACCACAAAGCGCAATCGACATCTTATCTAGTTATTTTCAACTGTGGCAAATTATCGTTAAAACAGACATGTCCGAAGTAACCTACTTCACGAAAAACCTAGACCAGCTTTCCAGACGCATACAAATCAACCCAAGAGGGCCGTCAAATATTTAGCACTAGCAGCAGACCACAAATTATTTTGGGGCGCCCACCTTGATGACATCACACATTAGGGATTGGGTATAATGCCTAAACGTCAAACGTGCGACCGTTGCTTCTATACGGTGTACCAGCATCACGATATACCGAAAACACTCGTGTCAATAAGATTCGAGTACTCCAAAGTCGGATATCGCAGATTACCTTTGCTACTCCTTGATTTGCAAAGAACTACGTAAATCCCTGAACGGGTGGTGTTAGAAAAGATTAAATCAAAGTCCAAAGATTTCCACAAAACACCATAACGAGCTGGAACGCGTCTTGCGCCTCATAGGTAGTTAAAGATGTTAATTTTCCTGAATTAGATAGTTTGCTCCGGCCACCGCAGTGAAGATAGTGGGGGAAATCCTACGTCAATGATAAAATTAATTTGGCAAAGATTCAGGAATGACTTGTAAACGTCAACAATCGGGGAAAAGTCGTGATTTATGGGCACCACTTTACCTTCATTGTTTTAACAGGTAGAACTTCGGAAATGGGATGGTAAGGTGTCCTATTTAAAAACCGGAAGGATGTACTGTTATTATGGTATACTTACTAGTTAATTATTTAGCGTAACCCACTGGGCAGGCGCTTCAATTAAGTTCGAGTTAGAAAATGATATTTACTACTACTGAAGTTGTTTATAACGGTAAAATAATAAGATCGTTTGCTTTAAACAAGCTGCTTATAATGATCACAACATAAAATGGTATAGAAAATAAAAGAACATTTAAACGATCAATTACTTAATCAATAAAATTGCAAAATATGTGACCTCTGGGTTTGATTTCTAGTAACTATCTTAATTAATTATAACAAACTACTGGCCCTTTCTAATTGTGCCCTTAATGTACTGTAATTATCTAAATGAAATATATTTTTGGTTCGTTAATTAA
This sequence comes from Phrixothrix hirtus, assembly GCA_024586415.1. NCBI lineage: Eukaryota > Metazoa > Arthropoda > Insecta > Coleoptera > Phengodidae > Phrixothrix > Phrixothrix hirtus. The sequence goes on along the minus strand of JAHWXV010238120.1, from coordinate 6,505 downwards.
ATCTCACACAACAAGAACTAATTTGTCTATCTGCTACTTGGTTGAAGTAGGTTCCCAGCGGATTATTGCTACGTTACAAGAAAGGGGATTGATTGTCGGGTTCCCCGGAGGAGTTCAATGACTTGCGGGATGGAATAAAATGTTCGAAAGAATGTCATTTACTTGAGATCCCCGCGGTCTGTGACTTGAAAGAAAGAGTGCGGCCTTTGTTTACGGATTATATTTTACCTTACGTACTGCCTCGTTGGATCCTAGCCTTCACTTACAAATGTGATAGGTAATCGATGCTGACCCCAAACACAATTCGCCTTTAGTATAATAGGTGGAATTCACACTAAATCGGCCTCCAATACGTAACCATACAAGAGGGTAACTCGTCGATGGTTTCCTAAAACTTACTTTTGGCGCGCACACTAAAGGATGTTACTTCCTTTCGTCACGTTCGAGACTCTACTGCTGCCAATGGAAGTTTTCTTCTTGAAATTTCAGGGCGAAGGTGATTGGTGGTTAACATTTATTTTTAGAACAAGCATTCTCATCGGGAAGCTGATGTTGCATTTTTAAAGCGTGGTTTGGGGATTCTTAGATGTTAATAATTATTGTTAAGAATTGGTAGCAACCTGTAAAATCCTTGTTTATAATTCTAGATATAAAAATGATATTCGTAGTTTACCACTTAAGTTTTGTTATGAATTTGCCTATGTATATACCGGATGTTCCCAATTATATGGTAAATGTTGCAAAACTTAAAGACGCGCTTATAACACTATACCCAAATCACAATGTCCTCATCAAAATTTTGGCCATTTGCCATTACAAAACTCCACGTCTTCGTAAAATACCCAGTTACACCTCCAATGGCGATGATTATTGAACATATTCACCGCCCTCTAAGCCAATAAGGCAATCGCCATCCCCGTCCCCCATTGAATCTAGCGCAAAAGGTGGAAATAACAGTCAGCGACTCAGTACTTTACGACGACAATCATATCATAGCAGTAGTAGGCATCCAGCAAGCACTTTTTGTTTTGCGAAAGAGTTGAGCAAATACTAGCGCCATTAACAACTAGAATACAAATTTTATTAACTAATTGTATAAAAACGATTCTTTTGAGTATTACTGTTGTATAGCGACGATTGACACCGTTTCGATACATAGATGAAAATGTGAATTTAACTCGGTAACTTAGTCGAAATTAATTTAAACATAATTTAACCTTTAAATCTTTAGAGCTCGTCTCTCCGTTACATATTTGTCAAACTAGCAACTTGATAAATACCGAAATTTCGCTATATTAAAATAAGGCCCACTGCTTAATTTATAGCAATAGAGGAAGGTATAAAAACAAAGGGTTTAATGGGAAGGCCTTTCTATATTCCTTTACCCAAGGCTAAAAGATAATGTATTCCTGTAATTTTAATTTAACCGTAATATTATCCTGATTCAAATTTAAATAAATATCAAATTTTGTTTGGAAACTGAGAGGAGCGTTCAAATTATAAATCACAATTTCATAATTATTCGAAAACTAGCATATATAAACTAAAGTATCTAGTGTCACTTTTTAACGTAGTCTCTCTGCTTTTAAATGCAGTGGCGCCACCCTTCTCCCCAGAGAACAAAATCATGTGGCTACATATGAACTCATTCTTGAACAGCTTTATTTCAACTTAACTTTCTTCCTTCTAGAGACTCTTTGAAGGACCCAAACAAATGGAAATCTGATTGAATGAGGTCCGGGATATTGTGTGGATGAGGCGCAATGCTCCATTTTAATTTTAGAAGTTTATCCATCGTACAAGCAGCGAGCACTATCCTGTAGGAATCGGATAGATTTCTGGTATTTTTAAGCCTGTTTCTAATGAATGCTTTGGCTAGCCCTGTGAGTAAATTTTCACAGTACTTTGCATTTATTGTATCTTCTTTGGTAAAAAAATCTATATGTAAAACTCCGCCAATATCCCAGAAACACCGGATCTTGCTTTTTTTGGTGTTGGAGGTGGAGAGTGTCGCCACTGCATAGATGCTCTTTTCGTTTCAGAAGTGAAATGGTGAACCCACATCCCATCAGTAGTGATGATAGACTCTCATATCGTACCAACAGCGAATGAGCGATCTGTAACCATGTCTGTTTGTGCTGGTCCGTAAGAAATTTTGGAATCCAACGAGAGCATACTTTTCCATAGGGAAATTGATTTCTGATGATGATGTGTACACCACCAATTCTAATATTTTCTATAGAAGTAATATCAGTTATCGTAACTCGCCGATCATGTTGAATAAGCGCATTAATTCTGACAATAGTCTACTCCTTTGTCAAAGCTTTTGGACGCCGAGAATGCGATTCATTTTCCACCCAATTCCGGCCATCTTTAAAGGGCTTACTACATTTGTAGATGCCGACTTCTGACAACGTACCCTCACTGAACTGTTTTCTAGTCTTTCATAGATTTCAAAAGGTTTGACTCCTTCCTTACTAAGAAATTTAATAATAATGGGTTGTTCAACGCTTGAATGCACTTTTTCTTCAATTATGCTTCTCACATGTACCCAATTGTAGGTTGGTGTGTAAACTGGCCAATTCAAACAAGCAATTGTTAGATCTTTATTTTGGCGGGGAATTCAAATTATAATTTAAATTTAAACGCTCCTCGTACAACATCTTTTTTTAAAACAAAGAAATCATAAAAGGTTTTAATTAGAATTGATATAACATCACAACTTTTAAGTTTTGATTTCTAAGACGACTTGAGGATGTTCTAGCTATGACACCATGTGTACATATATTATGTATCGACATACGAGGGGAGGTCAATAAATTCGCGAAATTGAAAGGTTAGCGGGAGATGAGACTATTGATGCATGCTACGACGTCTTATTAGTGCACCTGGAGAGTTTCATTGTGATTGCGTTATTATTCTCAAATTTATTAATGATTAAGCAAGCAAAGGCGGATAAAAAATCGACAACGGAAAAAATCGAAGTTCGTGCGGTTGTAAAATTTATAACAAAACAAGGAAAATCACCTCAAACAATTTTGAATGGATATCATTGGCTTATGGGAACCCTTGTCCTGGTAAAACCATGATTTATAAGTGGCATGACCTTTTTAAACAAGGTAGAGTGCCGATTTAAGACGACCGCCGACCAGGTCGACCGATTGTAGTCACCTCCGCAGACATTGTGGAAAAAGTCGAAAAACTTGCATTTGACGATGCCCCTTTAAAGAAGAAACAACTTGCAGAAATGGTTGGAGCATCTCCTAACACCAATTTAAATATTCTCGATGCCCATCTTGGCAAGTCAAACATTAGTACAAGATGGATACCCAGAATGCTCACACCACTGCAAAAACAACATCGTGTTGAGTGTGCACGCGAATTTTAAACCTCTTCCGAAACGACAAAAATTAAATTTTGAGCAGAATTACAACAGGAGTTGAAGCATGGGTTCATCATTCTGAGCTTGAATCTAAGCAGGAACTTATTCAGTGGCAAAAAATGGCAAACAATTCCCAAACATTTTCAAAGTGTCATAATCGGCTGGAAAAATAATGGCAACTATTTTTTGAGACACGGAGGGTATCCTGCTCAATAACGGGGGCCTACTATGCTGATTTTCTGAAGCAGCTACGAGATGCTATAAAGGCGAAAAGACGGGGAAAATGAACAAGAGGTGTGCTGCTTTTGCACGACAACGCCACAGTTCATCGGAGCCATGTTGCGATGGCTACACTTCAAAATTGTGATTTTCAAATGTTAAACCACCCACCTTATATCCTAGACTTAGCACCCTCGGACAATTATTGGTTCTCCAACCTCAAAAAAGAGCTTTGTGGGAAGAAATTACGAGCGATGATGGGGCCATACTTGCAATTTAGATTTATTTTGATGGAAACAAATTAACATTTTTTTATAACGACATAAATAAGTTGATCGAAAAATCTGAAAAATGTGTTAGTATCAAGGGAGAGTATATTGAAAAGAAAATCTAACGCAATGTACTTTTTCACTCTCCTTCCCCCGCCCATTCTGCGAGTTTGTTGACCTCCTCTCGTACTGTTAGATAATTTTGTTGTTTAAATTGTTTCATTCGTCACGATTTAGGTAATCTTATTTCATAGCCTCGTATTCAGCATGCCTTTTAGAATCTGAACCAATCGGTAATTTGGCAAACTACATCCGAGAATGCACTATTAATTTCACTTCGTCGTCGTCATCATTTACTATGCACGGGTATAATTTATGGTTTATTGCTATTTGCTCAGTGTTTCCCTTACAGCAAATAATAGCCTCACAATGTCATGTTTGCTAATTTTACTAAAATCCCTGATTAATATTCTGCAATAAAGATTAACAGCAAAGAAAGTAAGGGCCATGGCATGCAACACGTGGAACCCTCAATTTAACACGTGTATGCATGATAAACATTCTTGAACAATCTATAAGGCCCATTAAGCCAGTGTGACACCTACTGTGACAGCTACAATGGTTCATTAATTATCTTACTGTACAGGGTACTTAACTGAATTGAAGCGGTGAAAAAGTGAGCGAGAACAGTGCTGAAATTAATTGCGCGTGTTCTAAATTTTTTCCAGAGCACGCAGTTATATTTGGTAGTCTTTTTTGCGTGACTATTCTTTGTTATTCAAATAAAGTGAGCTGTTTTCTCTTTATAAAAACCAATAAAGTTGATAAATTATAGGTTTTAATGACTTCGTCGATCCTTCAATAATGCCCAGCGATTATTTCGCCGAAATCGGTTCGATTATTTTTTGAAAAAGCGAAAAAGCGTGATGAAAGGAAAAAAGTAGAAACCGACATCGTGCTGTATACTTTTATATTCGCTTCGCGTTTCATAAAAGTTAATTAACGCAATACCTCACATTGTTGGTTCTTTTGTGTGAAAACGCAAAACTGTAAATTTCTGCGACGGGGTATGGTAAATTAAAATATTCTATTAAATTATTATTATGATCTTACCGAGAACTCCATAATCGCTAAACAAACTTTATTAAATTTCAGTATGGAAGGAACAGCAAGCATAATTTACATTTATATAATGTCTTCTTTTCAGTTAAAATAAGCTCACTTCAACTGAAGCCATTAATCACGGCTACTGCGCGGTTACTGAAATTTAACATCAACCCATTCTTTTATCTCGTTTTTAATTTAATTTATTCTAAGCTTATTTTATCTTTAAAAAGTTTGTTTATGTGCAGCTTTGAGCTCGAAAATATCCAACCTGTTAATTAGGTTACGTCTCATCCTTACTACTTTTAGCAGTATTTTCGATTTACATCTGTCCTCTCACCATCGGCCTGTTAATTATATGAAGCGAACTTTACCCTGAAAACCCTTCGCTAATTATGAAAGGTAGTGCCAGAAATTACACATAATGTAAATGTGGTAAATTACGTTATCTTTTATGTATTATACTACGTTTTCAACATACCGAGGTATTCATACAAAATATTAAAGTAACATACATCAAAGTTTACTTCAATGGCTTTCATCTACGATAATTAACATTTCCACATTTAGTTTTAATACAGTGAAACCTCTAATTGAGTATGCAAACGTTTAGTAGCACATTTTAAAAACAATTCTAATGTTGGAGCAATTAATTTCTAGTACAAAAGCTCCATACTTTTAACCGTGGCTCACCGGATTCTACGTCTGTGGCTGTCTCCTCAGTTTTAGGTATCCTTCACAACCGTTTTAATTTTTGATCTTAGCTGAAGAGATGTCTTAGTTACCCCAAAACATCCACCCCCGGTATAGGACAATCGAAACAACACCGACGTTCTGCATCTTCAGCTCGGAGTTGTACATCTCTAAGATCATCATGAATTCGCAGCTTTCAGTTATAATATTGTTTTTAAATATACTAATATTCGATGTAGACCACATTTTTCTATAGGTACGTCATTCAATTTCTATTTACTAACACTTATTAGATTAAAAAGAAATGAAGAAAGTATCCTTGTCGAGTCGAACACCATTTGTTAGTAAATACAGGAAGGGGTACGGTATAACGACACGAACGAGGGATTGCACTCCTGAGGTTGTCCCGAATTAGCTGGTTTGTTCTGGCCACCACAGTGGAGATTGGGAAGATTCCACGTTTGCGGTGAAATCAATTAGGCTAACATTCAAGGGTTATAAGTAGGTGATAAAAATTTGGAAAAAGTCGTAATTAAGGGCGCCACTTTATTTTTAAGGATAAGAAAAAGGAGATAGTTAAAAGATCTGTTGTTATAGAAGCCGGGAAAACAAAGAACCTGATCTCCGAATCTTTAAATCGAGAATTGTATTAATACCTACTTATTATATGGTAGCTGTCAGGCACGCCGCTGGGCTCCCACTTCAATCAAGTAAAATTTGGACAAACTATCTAAAATGGGTTATTCACTTAAAATTAGCTAATGCCTGAAAGAAAGTATGTGTTACTATAACTACGGGTATATATATATATATATATATATATATATATATATATATA
>JAHWXV010238116.1:0-12732 GCA_024586415.1 Phrixothrix hirtus | reverse complement strand
TAGTGGTTAGAGCATTGGCGCGTAAAGCCAAAGGTCCTGGGATTGAACCCCAGTCAGGGAATGAATTTTTCTAAATCTTTTTAATATCTAGAAATATACATAAGCCATAATTATTATATTAATTTTAGACCAAAAGTAATTTTCCTATATATATATATATTTATATATTTTCACAGATTGTGGTTTTAAAATTAGACTACATTCTTCCAGCTGTGTGAAACTTACAATTCTGTAGGCTCATCGTTGGATGAATAAAATATGTTTGTTCCGCATTATTAATATATGTATAATTTAGAAGGACCCATTTGTCGGCTGTTGTTAGTCCCTATGATAGCTCAGTTGTTAGAGCATTGACGTGTAAATCCAAAGGTCCTGAGATCGAACCCCAGTGAGGGAATGAATTTTTCTAAATCTTTTTAATATCTGAAAATATACATAGACCATTATAATTATATTAATTTTAGACCTAAAGTAATTTTCCTATATATATATATATTTAAATATTTTCAGAGATTGTGACTTTAAAATCAACTACATTCGTCCAGCGGCGTGAAACTTACAAATCTGTAGGCTCATCGTTGGATGAATAAATATGTCTGTTTCGCATTATTAATATATGTATAATTTAGCAGGATTCATTTGTCGACTGTTGTTAGTTCCTATGATACCTCAGTGTTTAGAGAATTGGCGCGTAAAGCCAAAGGTCCTGGGATCGAACCCCAGTCAAGGAATGAATTTTTCTAAATCTTTTTAATATCTAAAAATGTATATAGACCATTATAATTATATTAATTTTAGACCAAAAGTAATTTTCCTATATACATATTTAAATAATTTCACAGATTGTGACTTTAAAATTAGACTACGTTCTTCCAGCGGTGCGAAACTTGCAAATCTGTAGGCTCATCGTTGGATGATTAAATATGTCTGTTTCGCATTACTAATATATGTATAATTTAGAAGGATTCATTTGTCGGCTATTGTTAGTACCTATGGTAAGTCAGTGGTTAGAGCATTGGCGCGTAAAGCCAAAGTTCCTGGGATCGAACCCCAGTCAGGGAATGAAATTTTCTAAATCTTTTTAATATCTAAAAATATACATAAACCTTTATAATTATATTAATTTTAGTCCAAAGGTAATATATATATATATATATATATATATATATATATATATATATGAATAATTAGTTAATTACAATCAAAACGTTAAACCGCAAAGGATATTTATTAAGTGTAAATAGATGACCATTAATGATGGTCAAAGCGTGTTAAAAGGCAAAAAGCGCAAAGTAGAGATTAATTCAAGCCTGAGCAGCGGTCAAACGCAAATACCGGTCCTTGCTACAAAACAAAATGGATGCCGAAAAATTAATGGAAAAGACGTGCAAGTAGATAATTAAACCATTATCGACCATATCTTCCAAAATTGTTAGTAAATGTGAAGAAAAACGAATGAAAAGAATACCTCAGGAATTGATTGTTTTGACGAAGGCCAAGAACAGTCACGGCCCCTAATTATGCCTCCTCCAATATATCGTTCAAATCTAAAAAAAAATTCCTTTTGCATTCTATTCCTCCAACTTCATCCTATATGATTGTACCGCTAACGCAGTACGAGATACCGAAACCGTGGAAAAGAATAGTCCGAACCTAAGTAAGCACTTGCTTACGATATAGAGTCCATTTGCAAAATTAAAAGTTACTTAAATGTACCACAACTGCAACAAATCGCATCATCTACATCTTGATCAATAAGTGAATATGATACTAACAGTAAAGGTTCAAACGGTGATGTCGTTGGTGCTTTACAAACAAAACGTGGAACATATGACAAGTGGGTATCTAAAATCTGTGAAAAAAAGAAGAAAGGCGCCAGCGTGTTATTCAAAAGGGGTGAACGACAAAAACATCGAATGTAAATATTAGGACAATGTTCACGAATTAATTGAGAATTTGCATTGTTACGTTTTTCCGAGATCTTGATTAATCGTCAGATCGATATTTATTTTTTCTGTATCAAAATATATCGACACAGACGTTTAATATTGCAACAAGAACTGTAAAACGTGATTAAATAGTAAACTTAAATAATTTTTAAATTATAAATTACTATATGTATTGAAAAAACAAAAATACAATTTTAATTAAATATTTTAGAATCAATAAAGAATACAATAGAAAAGATACCATAATAACATATGATTGAAAATGTAAGTTCATTGTAGTTTCATCAAAGGCCAACAAATGTAAATCAATACAAAAACCGAACAGGTATGGCCATCTAGTGGTGAAGCTACAATTGAACATAACTAGAAAATAGAAAACCTAATGAATTGTTAATTATTTAAGAATAAATTTATATATGCACCTATTGGTCAATTACATAATTTAATAGTTAAGGTAGTTTAGATAGATAGAAAACTATCGTTTTTACTAAATTAAAATAAATGTCATCGTAAACTTTCACTACATTACAATTTAATTCTCAGAAATTATATTTGATCAACAATTATGATAATTAATGGACTATAAAAGTCAACAATAAACACAAAACAATCAGTGTCTCCACGACTCTCTCACCTGAATCATATCCTGCCAATTATATATTTCATTAAATTTATTTCCTCGCCATTAGTATTCGTAAACGTAACATTCCTGGATATCTTCCGCTGTATTACGTTTATAGAAACATAATTCACTGCTAACGCTATAAAGGCGTTTTCCGATAGTTATAATAGAGAATATGGCAATCGTGAAACATATCTAGAGGTGTATAATGATCCTGGACGTCTTCCGCCGCATTGTCCATTCTCCTAGAGGCCTCTGAGAGGATATATACAGCAAATGGACGTCTTCCTCTGTTGTGTATATAGCCCTGTAACGACACAAAGTAGGAAAACGTCTTGGACGACTTCTATTTGAGTTAATACTTTGTAACCTACTAAAGGTATAACTAGTAAAGAATTCCTTGCCATTTAACCCCTTACATAAATTATTAGCTCACAAATAGACATTAACACTCACATGAATTATGCATGAAAACAAATATTACCTGAAACTTGACAATAACATGTTGTAGCATAGATTTACTGTAGAGCATGAAATACGTGGGAAACTTGATGATTTAGAACCATAGAATTGTACATAGTATAGCATATAAGAAGTGCACAGTATAGACAATGATTTTAGAATACATGTATAAAAAGAATCATACTTTTATTAAAGATATAGCTCGAATCTTAGTACCGAATACAATATTTCAAATAAAATCTAAATCGCAACATTTTATCGTAATGAGACACAATTAGACTAGTGAAAAACCTTATAACATTGCCTTGGTAACGTAAGGCAGAGGATTATAATTAAATATTGAACCCCTTGAAATTTTTAATGCACTATCAACTAAAACTGCCGAGCTGGTCAAGCTTAAAAATCAACTTGACACGAAATACTTTACGCCAATCGCTCTAATCGGTACAATGTGCCAGAGTAGCGTGACAACATGTATTATGTCCAGAAAAGCTAGCCGAAAATATTGGAGTTGATAACAAGATTATTGCAATCGTTGAAGAGTTAGCCGAGGCTGGATACATTGATATGCCCGAAACTAACATTTTCCTGCAAAATATAATGTAGGTTTTGATAAAATCATAGAAGTGAGTAGTAGAGTACACTGATTCTCAAAAATATAATCCTAAAAGTGGTAAAAGAGAGAAACTGCACCATAACATTCCAAAGAGTATGCCAGCGTTGGATATGCGCACCTTGATCATTATGGTCCGTTAGAGGGAACTCCTAAGAATTATTATTACTTACTGAGTGTTATAGATGGATTTTTACAGTTTTTTAAAATTTACCCTTGTAGTCATTAAAAACTTTCAACATTATTTAGATGTTACAGTAAATCAAAATTAATTAGATCAAATCGACGCACAACTTTCACCTCAAATGAATTTAAGGAACTTCCTATAGTGCTAACGTTTATCATCATTTAATAGCAGCAGGAACACTAGAGAAAACGACCAGATTGAAATGTTAAGTCAAAGTTCCAATAATAATTAGAGTGACCTCACACTTTGCATTAAAGCAATATTTAGTCGGTTCCCAGCATAATTGTAGTCTAAATAACAATGAAATTCTACCAATCTAGTTCGCATTCATTGCTAAATAAATAACTGACAACAAAATGGACATAAGCAATGATTAGTTTAATAACAAGTTTAAAATAGTATGTTATATATCAAGGGATTAAAGTATCTCTTTTGATACCGAGAGAGAAAATGCACTTTTCGAGCGATAGCTAGAGAAATAATCTCTCGAGGGATTAAAAGGTACTCTCGTCCAGAAGTGCATAGATTATTATTTACACCTTCGAATAATTTGAAATGAAAAGAGTTGAAGAAAGTAAAATTGCAAGATTTTGCCATTGACAGATCTTTTAAAATATCAATATATGCTTCACGGCAAACGCAATTTAAACTTTATTTATGAAGCGTTCTATTAATGTGATTATCAATATGCAATTTTAATTGGTTAGTTATTGTTGCCATGGATTTATTTAGTGTATGCGGGATGTTTGTTTGTTTTTGTGGCTGAGGGTTCGGGATACGGAATTTCCCTTGGCCCTCTTGGATTGGAACTGTTATATAGTCATTTCGGTATGCCTGCTAGAATTTTGCCGATTCTGGAAGAGTTCAAATGCCAGTAGGGATTTTTAACGCACGATACATTGACATGGGGTCTATGATTTTACTACCTTATCCGAGAAAAAGGCAAGTTTTTTAGAATTTTCTCCGCTGAAAAAGTTACCGACTCGATCGGGTTTGAACTCGCATCCCTTGGGTGTAGAGGTTATGCGGGAATAAATTTACTTTTCCTTCCTGCGGGACTAAAGCAAAAGTTTAATGCCTTAAAAGTGCCGCTTTAGTCTAGGAAATAAAAGACTATATGTGGCGTTTTAGTCCTGGAACTGTAAAAAGTACATTAACCTCACACCATTGAATGACGATCTAATAGGTTGATTCAAAATACCTAAAATTATTTGTAGTGTGTAGAGGCTTATATCAATTAAGATTATACTCGTAAAAAGAGCGCTTTCATGAAATAGTAAGAAATTCTACTTCATTCAGGACATGCATAACTTATACAAATTTATAATGTGTAGAGCTTATTTGGTTTAGTACGCCGTAATTAGTTTCCTGTAGATCAAATCAGCCTGCGCTTTCCAAGACTTGATACAACCTTAAAGAAATTGAAGGTAGCATATCATGCTTGTTTCACAAATCTTGAAATCCTTGGACCTCGTCATTAAATATTAATTAATTGCAAAACAATTTATACCGAAACCTAAAATTACCCACCTGCAAAAGATTGACCAAAAATTAAAAAGAAATGGTCATTTGGCATACCTGCGCGGATTTATTTACGTTAAAAGTCGGTATATAATATAGATACACCCTTTGTTTCAAAATGGTATAGTAACTAATGCGAATACTTCCCACCCTTCAACAAGTTAAGAAACTGAACGATTTGACACAATGTAGCTAATGAAATTGCAATCGATAATTGTAACAGGAGAAGACATTACATGCATAATGCCAGAAATACATAGACCTACACGAAAGTTCCCCGCATAGAATCAAATTACGAGGATGGTCGTACTTCGGTTAAAACAGAAAAACATTTATTAAGCCCCGTATAAAATCTAATAGTTTCATAAAAATGTAACCACAAATCTTCCCACATTAATATGACGTTATAAATTTGTTTAAGACAAACCATGAGAAAATAGATAAATTCTCTTTTGAAAACAATAAGTGGAATCGGTACTGCATGGAATTGAAATAACTTTAATTCATTATATTTATTTATTAAAATTAGATCCAATTAGACCCTCAATCGACATCATTATATACCTGATATACTAAATTATATGGTAGGATAATCTAAGTCGTAAAACAGTAATAATATCTTGGAACGGGGGAGACCATATCACTAACGTATATTTTAAAATTTGCAGCGTCGTTGCTATTATGTGTTCTAACTCCAGACTTCTAAAAATATTATTTATTTATCGCTAAGGTGGCTGTACTTATGGAGTATTGGCTTACTAGGGAAAGAAACGGGTTCCCAATTTGGTAGACGAAATAAAGCGTCTCCATTAAAGCAACATTTAGAATTAAATTTGGGTAGTAAATACAAAACTGTCAATAACTGAGTAAATGAATTTATGCGAGTGTATTAAACTCGTTTCAATTTCTGAGAAGTTTTAAAAGTATCTTGTAAAATAATACGCAGAATCCTTTTATGAATTTATTCATAACTATATATTATAATAAGGTTATTAGAATGCTATTCATTGCGATTTAGCTAAGTTTCTTTAATGTATTATTGATACTTTGGTGATTATTTTCAACTTCATATTTAAAACAAGCTGTTTATTAATCTGTTAACGAAGCATCAAATGTCCGTTAATAAAATTAAATCACTTTTTATAACTTCTTGTCACAATTTTAATGATATAATTATGTAAAAGACGTGTTATTAATATTCCAACATTAATTAAGTAAAAATCAAGGCAAGAATAATTTATTAAACTTAAAACTTTTTGTTGCCCTCATTATTTAATTCAAGTAAATACAAACCTGTTTAAAATTATCTAAATAATTTATTACTAATATTAAATGTACAGGGTATTACGAAATTTGCGGCATGGGGTTAAGCAGCAAAAACTGAAACGAATATTCCTTTATCATTTCTAAATGAGACCAATTTTAAAAATGAAAAATGAAAATGTAAACATTTTTAGTATTATACAATTGTATAAAACAGAGGGCTTTGCAATCATTATCAAAATAAATGCGGTGCATAAATAACCAGTTGAAGTTTCTGTTGTTGTCATTAAAATGATACTGTTTCTGTATTCTAAATTTTAATCTATGAAATAATGGCTCAAAGCTACTCAAATCGTGAGTATTACGATATGTTGATGACTCTCGGTGCTTCAAATAATAACGCAGTACAAGCAGCGCGATTGTATGCGATGCGATTTACTGGGCATCGTTTGCAAAATTCTATTACCTTTAGAAAACTAGAAGACAGAATTCTTTTCACCTGGTTCGTTACAATACAACCACGTAGAAGTGTTGGCCGTTAATATCATTTCGCAAGGATCCAGTATCTGGAAGGTAATGATGGTCAACTTCGGCAGGCGTTTTGTGAATGGTATTTAAATCTTGATCTAAACATCCAAGATTAAATTCTGTGGACAGATGAAGGTTTATTCACCCAAAATGGAATTTTCATTATTTATAATCAACATCACTGGAGTTATGAGAATCCACATTTAACGGCTAGAATCACCAAATGTCGCTTTTGTTTAAATACTTGGCATGGTTTATTGAGTGAACGACTGGTAAAGTTACATCAAAATTAATTATTTAGAACTGTTGTAATAACTCTTTATTACTTCTAGTTTATTCATATTTTTCCGCACCACCTAAATGGAAAAAATTATTTAGATGTTCTGCAAAATCAGCTTCCGGCATTTTTGGATGATTTGCCTCTAAATCGCCGACAAAATCTAATTTTTATGAAAGACGGGGCAGGTCCGCACCTTGCACGAATTGTACGGGATTACCTGAACAATACTTTCCATGACCGTTGGATTGGCAGAGGCAGACCAATACCTTGGCTACTTCAATCGCGAGATCTGACACCTTGTGGGGCGTTTTGAAATCATTAGTTTGCCAAACACCTGTGACCAATGCTAATGACTATTTCAAGCGACGCAACAAATAACACCGCAGACGTTACGTAACACTGTTCAAGCAATACGAAGGCGTTCTGAAGCATGTTTAGCTCCTAACACAAGACAATTCGAACTAATTTTATAAAGTTATCAAAGTGTTTTGTTTTATACATTTTCAGTTGTGTAATATTAAAAATGTTTACATGTTTTATTTTTCATTTTTAGAAAATATTGGTCACATTTAAAAATGTTAAAAGAATATTCGTTCCAGTTTTTGCTACTTACCTTTATGTCATAGCCCGTGGCCGCGAATTTCGTAACACCCTGTATGTGTAAAAATAATTCTGACTTACAATACCATATAAAACCATCTAGAGCTTCATTATTCGGCAATGAAATAATTTATGTCTGTTTTTCTAACTAACAATTTACAATTTGTAGTCAATACGTAATTATAAAATAAATGAAATGTTGTTTTCTGGAAAATAAGAAATTAAAGATCTTGTTGGAGTTTATAAATCCCACACATTTTATTTTCCGACTACATCATATGCAGTAGTATGAACTGCTATCCCGTCTTGTTGAAACCAGTCAAGTTTCTTGCAATTGTACCAAAACTATAATTTGCAATATTTCCAAATAACTTGCAGTATTTACGTAATAATCGAAACAACAATTAAGAGTATTATATAACATTTCTGGGTAATGCCATAAACACTTTCTTTTAAAATCCCAATTGTGGTGAGCCGCAAATTTATTAAAACTTTGTATCAAAGTGCATTTCATTATACAGAAGAAGCATTTCATATCAAGGTCCACCTCATTAACAGGTTTATAGCGCCTCCTTTATCAAGGTTTCTTTAATAAGATAAATATAAGAACCTTGCAATCTAATTTTGTTTGTTTTATATATTGAATCCTTTTAGGGTATTCGCTCAACAATTTTTCAAGATCTCAAAATTGCCACAACTTAAAAAATGTTTATTAAGATATTTTTAATTTGTGTAACATTGTTTGTATTTGCTAGTGCCAGGGATATACGTAAGTGGATTATTTTTAATCAATTTGTCCATTTGTGCATAATACCTTTTTATTGATATTTGTAATTAGTACATGGAATTTCAGTTATATAATCACTGACGACATTAAAAACAGAACTCAAACTGAATTTTTTATTTTAGCTTTTAGTTTAGATTAAGACATGTGTTTAATTTTAGTTTCGTTTTCGGTTACGGTTATGATGCATGCTTATAAAATACGCTTTCGTCATTTTAACTACGAGTTAAGGTAGAAATACACATAAGCGGAAATCAGACATCATTATTTTGAAATGATTTTTATGAAGTTTATAATATGTTTTATTTAAATTGTATAAACTAGCATAGTTATTAATACTGTTAAAACACGCTTTCATCTGTAGGCCGTCCTCCGGTCCGGGCGCGGCACGGTAATGTGTATATCTACCTTAAACGATACATCCGTTTACTCATTTACTTTAGCGGTTGCGTTTTCTGATTGATTTTTTTAAATTATATTTGAATTCTAAAAAAAAATATGGATTGATTTCGGTTTCCGATATTCTATACACTTACAGTCTTTGATTACAAGGGTTATCGTTCGAGGAATAGTATGAATTGGCAATGTGGATTTTTAAACATAATGTTATAGTATTAAATTTATATTTGTCAATTATACAATTTATTTAAAAGTATTGTAATTTATTTCTCTCAAAATTAGATTCATTTATTAATATTTTCGTTATAATCTCTATATCTCATTTATATTTTATGACAATCTCGATTGTGTTTTTAAAATAACTTTAGGCCGCCTTAATATGAAATCATTATTAAGCTACTTAAAATGATTTCAAATTCCAGTTATATTGGTATACAATAAATTCTTTAGAATCGATGTAGACATTGAAACTAATGTATTACATTAAAATTGCTCATTTGAAAAAAATGAGAACATCTTAAATAACTACACACATGTGACATTGAATAACTTTAAAGTGTGTTTTGTTTAATAAGATCCGGTTTTACCACTTTCTGTTACATGCATTTGCTTGTTGATTGCCTTGGATACATTAGTACAACTAATAACAGTTAGCAGTTACAATAATATCAGGTTAAATTTAACAAGAAAGTGGAAAGGCTGTTTCTTAATCTCATTGTCTATTAAAAATTTATATAAATAATTTACAGCAAATTACATTCACATTTGTAAACGCAGCGATCCAAAGGTTGCACAATGTGTAATTGATTCCATCGAGACCATTAGACCACTGTTAAAGAAAGGGCTTAGTGAACTGGACGTTCCTGCGATTGAACCATTAAAAATTCCTAATATCGAATTTACAAGAGAAAGTACTAATTTCCAATTACAACTTAAAGATTTAGAAATCTATGGTATTTCTGATTTTAAGATTGCTAAATTGAAGTAAGTAAAATATGAGGAAAAGTTACCTTACCCTTTCCTTGTTGTAATTTATGTCTGTGAAGTTAGCATCCTCATGATAGTATTCAATAGTTCTGATAAGAGTTCTGGCATATTTTAACTTAGAATAGAAAACTTTATAATTCTTAAAAAAGTTTCGGCCATTTACTATAAAAAAATGAGTTTAAAATTTGGGGTGCTAACTTCCCACTGCACCCCAACATTCAAATACAATAGTTCCGAAATAAGTTACCTTGTAGCGGTATATGTAATAAGGAGTAATTTATACTTTTTGAGAGAGTTCCGATGTTAATAACAAAAAAATTAGCAAAACCTAAATTCTTATCATTCAAAAAGTAAAAAACTGAAAGTCCCATTAGTTCTAATGGGAGTTCTAGATCTAACACCACAAGAAATTTCCAGTAGTTCGGGTCGGGATTCTGGACAGATCCCAATGGCTTATATAATTGTTTTACATGAAGTTTTTTCAATAAATCAACAGAAAGTAA
This sequence comes from Phrixothrix hirtus, assembly GCA_024586415.1. Classification (NCBI taxonomy): domain Eukaryota; kingdom Metazoa; phylum Arthropoda; class Insecta; order Coleoptera; family Phengodidae; genus Phrixothrix; species Phrixothrix hirtus. The sequence continues at coordinate 2,034 of JAHWXV010238116.1, read as the reverse complement.
GTTACATACATTTTTTAATTTTGCAACAATCTGACGATGTCCTAAAAAATTGAAAAATTGAAAGTTCCAGTAGTTCTGATCAGAGTTCTGGATCTAAAACGACTACATCTACAACTTTTTGTAATAAAATTTTTCCATAAAATTAATAGCAAGAAGTTATATTAAAAAACTTAGACAGGCTGCAAAAAGTTGTAAATTGAAAGTTCCAGTAGTTCTGGTCGGAGTTCTGAATAGACGCCAATGGGATATATAATTGTTTTAGATGAAGTTTTTCCATAAAGTCAACAGAAACAAAGTTACATTAACTTCTAAATTTTGCAAAAATCTGCTGAATAACTAAACCATTGAAAAATTGAAAATTCCAGTAATTTTAGACCTAAAACGAAGACATGTATAACATTTTCTATCAAATTTTTCCATAAGTTATCACGGTCTCACCTTGACTTGTAGATATTCATTAATAATTTTTGAGTATTCACTTGAGTACGCCATATACATATGTAGTTACAGTTTCTTTTAGGTCGAATGTGTATAGAATGGGGATATTTGAAAGTTAAAAATTCGTTTTGGATATGTTTGAATATGTGTAACTTAGTAAATAATTCTTTTTCTTATATTTGTACTTCAGAAATGAAGATTGTTATTAATTAATAGGTCTAATTTAGGAAATTTATTAAATATAATTCATTTATCCGGTATGTGCCGCCGTCTAGGGACAAAGTTTGTAAATATAAAATTCGCTTTATAGCTTTGCTTTGGTTAAATTACATTATCTTATCAGACATTTTTTTGGTAATTCTTCGCCCGTAGACTGTCTTGAAGATCAACACTTCCGACTTATCGCTATTAGTATATAAACGTATAATGTGAGTTATCTGCTATTTGTAATTGCTACATTCTAACAAGGCGTTGTTCATTTCGATACAACAGTAAGAACTAATTAGGCTTTTTCTATTTAGTGCATTAATTCGTTTTGTCTATTCTTTTTAGCTTGACTGGTAGGATATATTCCTCCATTTCTACTCGCTACGTTATTATGGGCGATCTTAATTCATTAAATGCTGAACAGAAGATATACTGGTAGATGGTCTGTTAATTCGGGATGGACTTATAAGATGCTGTGTTAAGGTCGTACAAAAAATCTTAATTTCTATCATTTCTAATAAACTGTTGGGGTAATGTTTTTGACTTATCCAATAGCTTCGTATTTTGTTTACGCACATATGTCTTTACTGATAGACGTCAGCGAACATGTTCCATTACTTTGAATTTTCAAACTAATGATAAATTTCTACATAATGTATCAACAACTATTTGCTGCCTTTCTAATTTAATTATGTATTAAATGTAAAGTAATTGCGCCCCTTTGTTTTGCTTACCGTATTTAATTTTGTATTATTTGAATGAAATATTTAATAGCTTTTCAATAATTGCAAAATAAAAAAAAAACTTTTACACTTTTCACACTTAAAAAATATTGGTACTAAATTCTTTAATCATATACGAGCTACAGTCGATAACTTTATGCGGCATAGGAATTAATTTCTCTAAAGAAAAGATATAAGATGCTAGCTTTTAACACTCATTATATAGTTTAACGTACTTTATTTTTATATATTTGTTTTCCTGGTACAGCTTTTGCATAATTGGTTAACATATACTTTTGCATTGTTTTTAACTCAGGTTCATTCCATTCTCACTTTAATGATTAACTAATTGTTGTAAATTAAGTTGACGCTATTATTCCCAATGCTTATTTAATAAATTGCCACGGTCTCACCTTTGACTTTGGTTTATTTTGGTATTAATTGTAGTATGTACATTTACGCCCTGTAAATAATCATTTAAAATTGCGTTTCGAATATTTTTGGGATATACGTTTGTAATTAATTAATTTTCGTATAATAGTATTCCAGGGATGAAAATCGTTACCTATTAATAAATGTTATTAGCAAATTGGTTAAATTTAATTCGTTTACCCGTTAGGTGCTGCTATCCTGTGACGGAATTTGGGAACATAATTTCGTTTTAAAA
>JAHWXV010238112.1:0-14199 GCA_024586415.1 Phrixothrix hirtus | reverse complement strand
TTCCGACGATTAAATAGATAACGACTTTGATTTAGAAAAAAAATCATAACTTGGTCAATTTTCATCCTATCACAATGGGGTTTTCACTAAAATGTTCACTATTTCGCGTAGCTAAAGAATATGCCACCTACAGGTATCGTTCCTTGTCAATCCGTTATACGAGGGTAGTTCAATAAGTTAGGTAAAAATGGAATAAGCAGTTGTTTTTTCGGTGTGACGCCATTTTATTTATCAAAATGGTCCTCTTCTGATGCAATACACTTATCCTAACGACATTCAAGATGTTTAATGCCTTCAATGAAATAGGATTTATCAAAGTCTGCAAAATACGCGTTTACTTCGATGACCACTTCATTAGATGGAACATATTTTACCGGCAAATCAAGTTTTCATGTTTAGAATAAGAAATAGAAGGAGCTAAGTCGGGTGAATATGGGGTATTCAACAGTCAATTCTTCTTACTATCTTTTTAATGCTTTTATCCTTCTAAGTTGAGTTTGACTTACTTCTTGAGCTCTAAAAATATTGCAATGACCACCTTGGTACTTCAAAATCTTCAGAAACCTTGTTTTAGCACATTTTGTCTTCATCGTCTTTAATGTCTTAGCGGAATCTCGAGTCTTTCTTATATTCTTCTGTTCAAACTTAAGGTTTACATCATAGAATAGTAAATCTAGAAAAAGTTCAGTCTAAAGCTGGGTCCAAATTTAGGCTAGTCGGGCCCTAATGTGGACGCGATCCCATATTTTAATTCTTCCTATTATCAACATTCTACCTTATAAAAAAACTAAAGTAGTTCTATTGTGAGATTGCAAATGAAATGTCATATGAACATAAAAAAGACTGATCCTAAACTAACAGCTGCATGCAAAAATAATGAACGAATTTAACGTCAATCCTGCTGAATGGTATAAAAACTTACCTAAAAAAAATAATGGAAACTCGAAAACACTTTCATTGCTATCACTCATCAACGCAATTGGCGGGAAAATTTCCGACTGAATACTAAACGAACGCTAATGAAAATGGCTCCTATTTGTTGCAGTAGATTTTTATTTATGGCCCATAATGTATTGCGGGCCTATATTCGGACCAATCATTTACCTAATTACGTTGCAGTGCAGTTCAAATTTATAACTTTCTTCGAGGACAAAAATCACAAGTGCTTTCAATTGTTTGATATCTGCCGAAAATTGTGTTGCCTGGTTTAACACGAGAACGCCGAAGTGATTGATTTTGCCAAATTCGTTTGTTCATGTGATATTAAGTAGTCAACAAAGGCTGAGAGATTAAAGTTAAACGTTATCAAATATAATCGAAAGCACGCGTTGCTTTTGTTAAACTTATTTCGTAATTCATTCATAAAAATCATTTAAATTTTAATTTTTATTGTGCCAAATTGTTTTGAACTGCCTATAGTCATTGAATATAGGAATTTGTGTAAAACACAATCAAAATCTTGCGTGCAGCACTAGACCCTTAGGGTCTACACTCCAATAGTAAACTTGAGCACTTCTGGATTTTAGATTAATGAGTTAGGTCTACAACGATCCTTGGGAAGTTAGTAACTGATTGTAGCATTTCGTACCTTTGAGAGTTAAATATATTTGGTTAAAGTACTCCTTCAGAGGTAAACATTTGTTTTTATTACGCCCCGTTTCAGTACGTGCGCAACGACTCATACTTCTATTAGTATAGCTTTAAGTTCTCATTGCTTAAAAATTTTGGAATAAAAGCTACGGAACATTTTCAAATAGTTTCCCGAATGTGTGTAACTCGAAACCCCAAATCTAATCAGTAATACCTTACAAATGCTTATTCAATACACCTGAAGGGAAGTATATATGGTATTCATATAGCTAGACTCTTCGTTATTTATGAGAAAGAAAGTGGCTTTACAAATATTATTCGATTACTTGCCTATTGCCTAACAATGCATTTGCTCTAAGATAAATAAACTTTCATTATAATTTCCTCTGGATTAAAATTTAGTGGGTCGTTAATTCAAAATAATTGGGGCTCGATCTCATCCGTATTTTCGAATATATAGCGAGTTTGATATCTAATTTAAAGTAAAAGTGTCGGCTTATGTTCCAATAACTATTTTATTAGAAAACTACAAAAAAACAAATGTAAACACTGCACTAGCAAGAACCAAAAAGATTTGCCCATCGACAGGCAAATTAGACTGTTTTTCCAACCAACTCATTGCTGTCTCCAAATCATTAAACGCGTCAGCATTGTCGACATCTTCATCGGTATCGTTACATATAGGGATTCCGGTATCTGTTACGATGTTGTCAATCTCCTCATCATTTAGGATCTGGTGGCTGTCGTCAATTTTGTCGATCTCCAGTCATTCGATCCCAGTGGTTTTATCACAATTTTCAAAACTTTTCCACGTTGGACGGCGCTTTACCATTTCCTACTGTAGACTGGATTTCTTCTCCTCTCCTCTTCTTTATACAACAACTTTCTCTGTACATTCTTTAAATTTATTTGCGACAGGTTATCCAAGGTGCTCGCAAACATGTCGACTCAATCATAGGTTGCATTTTGTGAAACCCACAATGCATTGTATACGGCTAGGCTATACAGAAATAGCAACCAACAAAATACGTAAAAACACCGCGCACAACTTATCTACGTACGTTCACTTTAGCCGATAGTAAGAGAGGACGACTAACGTATCTAATCACATATTTCACCTTGTCCTCTGCATCTTTGAATAGACTTGCTTATAACGTTTGCGATTCTTACTCCGTAGTTCATTCGAATTACAACTCAGTTAACCGGATTTTCAACGCTCCGGATTTTTTACTTGGACACGAGGTGGTTGATTTTTAATTACAAAGTTTATGACTTTCTTATGTTTAAGAATATCAGAAAACGGTAAAGAAAAAATTTGTTTGTTAGTGTGAGGCCTTTTTAGTTTATATAAAAATAAAATGTTTTTGGCTTACTATTTTCAGCTATTATATGCAACTGTGTTATTTTAAATACAACACCCTGTACATTTTATAGATCCTTACAAACAGTTAAATTCTCTATTCAGAGATATAAATGCATAATATTTGCTTGATTAATAAAGTCACAGCATAAAAACAAGTTTTTGTTAAATTCCCCTGAAACAATTGCCTAATGCACACAACAAAAGCGTTTCTTACAACTACAGAATAATCAATTAATTAATGGAAGTTTGCATTTAAAATGTGCAAAAAATAACGAAAAATGCATTTCACAAGATAACTGACACTAAGATGTTGTTTTGTATATAAAAAATATCCTAATAGAAGCCTGTCATATTGTAAAACATTTTCAAATTTATACGAAATATAAATTCTATTATGTTGTGTTCCACGAAATACGACGGGGGATGGAAAAAATGATGAAATCAATATTTTAGGACACATCAGCTTCTTCTCACCAGAGACGTCGTTTAAGAACTTGGTATTTGGAAATATAAAGCGATGAAAATTCTTTCGTTGGGTCCATTAGGCAATTGTTTCACGGCAACTTGACAAAAATTTTATGGTGTAACTTTATTAAGGTGAATAGTATGCTTTTACACAACTTTTTTCTTTGGTTTTCTAATATTCTTGTAAGCTTTGTAATGAAAACCAACCATTTTGTATACGAAATAATTCCTGATAACCAAGGAAAGCTTTAAAATAAAACACTTCAAAGATGCTAAGTTGCGAAAACCAGTGGGTCTATTATTATTCTATTATACGCGTTGGCTTTCAACAACTTACAGACTATACCCTGTGGCAGAAAATTTTATCCAAAGGAAAGTAATAAATGAATAAAATTTGGAGTCATTTGATGAAGTAGTCTGAGTGGTGTTTTTTTCATTGTTTAAGTTAATTTATTAAATAATATTCTATGTTCTTTGTAGAACTTTGTGTTTCTTTCTAAATTTGCTATCGTGCCTAGAATACAAGGACGTGAAAATTATAGCTAACGTAGTAAATTTGATAGACGTCGAAGTATCGCTAGGCGTGAAGGCGGATTATCGTTCAAGGGAATTGCAAACGGCTTGAATCGTAACCATTGCATAACAATTAGTTTGTTGAGAGTGGTTATAAAATGATCGGGAACACAGTCGAAGAGGCACTAGAGTGCAAAAAGGGCAAACGAACACTACTATTAGCTTTTAGAGATCATTTCTCAATAACTGGATCAATTGCGCTCGTGTCGGCCACATCTCGTGCTTCCTCTTACGGGTCTATATCGGCAGTAACATTTAACAGTCTGGTATAACGAAATACTTTAATGGAACATCAAGTGGTATAGACTGGCCTTTGGTGATAAATTGAGATTTTATTTGGGATTGCATGACGGTCGTATGAAGGTTAAACGAATACGTGAAGAGTGGGGCACTATTCAATTATTAGTTGAAGATATGCGCACCGCACTTTTCATTAAAGACAGTAAAGGTAGAATACCACGTTGTTCCATATTTTCGGACGGTGGAGAACCATGTTTTTTAGCAAGAGAATAATGTAAACCTTGAACTTGGCTACCAAGACCTCCAGATCTTTCTCTTATTGAAGACGTATGGAACATTACGGGCAGGAGATTGAGGAATTTGCCTAAGCCCCACCAAGTGCCCATTGCTTGGGATACAATATTCTAAGCTAGATTTAATAGCATGATAGCTTAACACATTATTAACGAAAAATTAAGAACCACTAGTTGTTATTCTTTTCAACAGCTAAGGACTTCTGCCAAATTTGGTCTAAAAATTTGAACCCCTTCTAGGTCGTGCAACTTCTATGCCATGGAGTACAATTTCTTGGTTTTCGGTACAACAGCTATACAAGTAAACTGCAATGTACATAAATAAATAATTTGAAAAAAAAATCATCACTAACAAAAGTTCGACCTCTTTAAGAAAAATTTAACCTCTTTCCCATACGGATAAAAGTACTAAAGTCAGCGGACCAAAAACGTAACTTCGTTACATATTTTAAGCAAAACCGACCCAAATTAAAATTTGTAGTTAGCAATTGCATCGTTTATGGATATAAAAAAATCAGTCATCTCAAGTAACATTAGTTTTATAGTCGACATTTAAGAGAAAACATTATGTAGGACTAGATTTTTACACATAATTTGCATTGTTGCCTTCTTAATTAGGTCAATAGGTTACAAAATGTATTAGTTACTTTCTTGCTGCCAAATTTCATGGAATTATAAACACTTCCCTTACTTCAAACTTTTTCCCTTCATTATTATCGATACGGTGAGTTGAAGAGATTGTCAGATATCGCTTTTCCATGATAGATGATAACAGTGCAGTGACTATCTTAGTTTCATGTAGTGGAAAATTCCCTCATTTTGTTCCATTTTTAAAATATTTTGTCAGATAAGACAGTTTTGATCTATTCATCGTCGCTTTCCATCACAATGATCTTTTAAATTTATTGACAAGTATCAAATGCGTCCTCATCTTTGCTCCAAAACTTCTAGCCACATACAATTACAATAAAAATAAGATACGTATTGCCTCACAATTATTTTGTAATTGTGTACAGCAAGTCTCTAGTCGAAACTTTTCAGAACATAATACCAGCACTCGCGCCAGTACCGATTTAACAATTGTTACGTTTTCAAAAAATTTTTGCGAGGGAAAAGTGTTGGTTTCGCAAGATATTAATTGGTAAATCAAGGAATACTGAAGAATATATCACGACAATTTCAAAATTTAAAAATAAAATAGATGGGCAGATTTTTCGGTTCTTTGGCGTGTCTTGTCTTCATTTTGGTGTTTGTAAAATATTAACAACGTAAAACATTGCTTAGCTAAGTTAGTTCAAAGTTTGTCTTATTAGATCTTCTCGTTGTTGACTCACAAAACTTGATAAAACTTGAGCTGTAAATCATTACATTATTGTAATTAAAACTTATACCTTGGAGCTATCTAAAGCCAGAAAAACTAGAACTTAGTATGAAATCAACAAGGTGTTCAAAATAAGTTTTTGCTATACAACTAAAAGTAGATTAGGCAAGTTTTGTTGGGGAACGCCTGAATTGTAGATTAAGATGTAGTATGTAGGTTATGAACACATAAAATTTATGTATTTGTACTCTGACCAATAAGTCGTAAAGCTGATTATGTAGGTAAATAACCTTATTTTATCACAAAAAAAAATGATAAAAAATGGGAATAAACTATTTAAGATTAATTTTATCGATTTTTAAATTTCCAATAAATATGAATTGCGGTTAAGATTATGGGCAAAATAGTACTTTTCTCCGTTGTGTACGTTTTACTTGTTTAGGTGCCTTCAGTTTAAATATAAATACAAAAAACAGTTTACAAATTTGGAAACAATAGGATGTTCTAATAAGGTACTACAAATTATCTACGTATTAAGTGAAACTGTTTCCTTTGTTATACAAGTATTGATGTTATTCCATTATTTCATACATGATGGATTATGCTATGTCAGAATAGCATGTTTTTGTTTCGTATTTTAAACTATTAAGGTGAGTGCATTATTTTTTTAAATTAACGTTTTGTTTGAATTTGTTAAAAAAGTTGACGGGACATTAGTTGGCCTTGTTACTAAATTTAGTGTTTCATTTGGTCGTATTACGTAATATTTTATATTAATAATGTTGGCTACGATTAAGTAATTGGTTTTCATGAATTTAGGTTGTTAGATAAACGTCGCGATTAATTGTATTGAAGTTAATAAACAAACACAATTTAATGATAGTTAAACGAATTTCTAGATTTACTAATTAAAATTAAATATTGCAATTTTAATAATAACATTATAGCAAATGAATTTTGCTTTGTAAATTATGTTATATTAAAAGTACTTTAAAATGTAAAAAATTGGTTCAAATACTGTTATTTTACCTTTGGGATTTTTATCTACTTTAAATCATTATTGCAAAATAATTTGTATTTAATCTGATTTTCCACGTCACATCAGATTTTAAATTCAATCAAGAAGCCGCAGTCTGTTTTTAAAAGGACGGGTTAAAGCGCCTCTATTGTAATTAATCTGAGTTGAAAATCATTCTTCTAATTAAACGGCACATCGATAATAATTCAATTCAATTCAACCGTACTAGACGATCTGCTAGGGGTAAGTGAAACCCCTTGGTAAATAAAAAGAAGACCTACTACACAGGTGAAAGTTCTAAAATTAATAAATAGGAATTAAAAGGTTACGGGCCCAGGAAGCTTAACGAGGCGGGGTCGCGGATTCTTTTACTCTAAAAATGTGTAATTGGCAAAATCCGAGAATAATCGCAATATGTTGACTGGAGGAATACGAACCTCGCTGCCAGTCGAGATCTGTTCACAAAAATTTTTACATTTCATGATCTAAACCTGTTAGTTGTCGCTATTTAAGGTACTTAACACAAACTCTCTGCCATATTAAGTTGTAATGCTAACATCTAAAGTTATAAATCAAAGATTCTAACGAACATTTAACTACATACGTTAAGAATCGAAATATGAATTTCAAAACTCAACAAACTTAAAAAGTCGCCGCGAATAAAAAGAATTGTCTAAATAGCTTAGTTTTTCGAATAACTTAACAAAATAGCACGCATTATTCACGTAGCATTCATATAAATAACAAAGCATCCACCTCTTGCTTGAAATGACAAACAATACTAGAATAATAATTCTGTAATTAATTTCTAAATTTTTGCACAAAAAAATTAATAGAGCCTTTCAAGCTGAGATATAAGATGTCACCGTTATTAATAACAAAATCGCAACTTAAATTGCTCACAACAGCAAACCATTTTACCTTGCGATTAGCTGGAAATCCTGAGACAGGACAATATGAAATCAATTCTGCTACCCTGAGAATCTTTCTGGCATCGGATTCTGATGACCGAACATTTTTGGATTGAAATAGTTTACTGCAGCTTGAAGCTTACCTATCTAGCGTCTATTTATGAAAGTATTGCACGTAGTACGCGGAACACTACAACTGCGAAGGGTAAACACCGTAGAGTACGAATTTATTAGCAGCCGCACAAAAAACTTGATTCTTAATTCATTTGTCTGTAAGCTTACAGTAGATTATAACATTTATTAAATTTATATCTCCTTTGCAACTAATTTTTTGCATTGTTTCGCTTATTGCGTGCATAACACTTCCACCGATAGACGCTAGGTTGGTAAATTTAAAAGGCTCGTCATCTGTTTTAACGTGAGATCTTCAGTTACATTGGAATGGGCTTTACTTGCTTACATGAACGCGACTGTCACGCCCACCTGATGATTAATTTCCCCAAAATAATGAAACTTTATTAACTGAAAAAGTCGGCCCTTTGGTTTAAAAATAAAATTGCTTTTAAGCAAAAGATGTCAACAATGCACTTAAATGCATAGATTGGCCGATTCTTTAAAATAAAATTGTAGCCAGTGTAAACTGATACGACGGCTTTCGATATTTAAACGTTCTTTCATTCCTGCACCGATCTTACAGTTCCACTATTTTTCTTAAAACTTGCCCAAGGTTTTCTTAAATCCATTACCTTGGCCGTTTCTCCTTTTACTTCAAATTTATTTGTCTCTACATAAAATCACTTCACGCATCTTCGCGACGTTAAAATGTGGCTCTAGTAGGAAATACAAATCTATAGTCCATTCAAGTTAAAGATACGTAACGCCTGATTAAATGCACGCTATAAACACGTGAACATAAGTCTTTGTCAAACACTTCGAAGATTTTATTGCTCGCTAGGCAATAGCAGATCATATTTTGGCTGATTACAAGGGCATTACGCGTTGTCCACTGTTTACGCGCTACGCATCTATAATTTGTAAGAGAGACGCCGAAATGGCGCGGCACGGTGCTACGTTGACAAATTAAACAGCTTTTTATTCCATTGTGGATGCTTTAAAATAAAGCTATACTAAGATCTAATTTATTGTGCTTAAATTAAAAGATTAAGGATTCGTTTATTGTTTATAAAGATAGGCTAATCAAGATTATTAATTTATTAACTAAATCAAAGTCTTTTAACATCAAAAATTCTTAAAATGTTTGGAAACCATTTTAATATTACGAAATTGAATTATCTAAAATGGTAATTGATTTAAAAATGACTTAGAACCAAACATAGTCTTATTAAATTAACACAATTATATACTATTGTCATAAATTGGCACTCACATAGAAATTTGGCGCAATTTCTAAAAAAACGTTCCTATATAATATGCCTCGGTATTTACCTCCGAGAAACCACTTGAAACCTGAATAAAAGCAGGTGGTTCTGAGAATCGAACCTATAACTTCCTGAATACCAGCCGTGGTGTTAACTACCACCTAACCTAACCTTATTAAATAATTCCAATTATTTGTACTTTTTCAAATAATCTAATCTGCCAAAAATTGTAGTTAAATTAATTAACTTTCGTCAACGATAACTTGATTTTAAATATGTCTATGTAAAAGAGGAAATAGTGTCTCTAGATAAGTATTCTTAATCCTCTTCCGCAACTATAAGAAGAAAAAACATCGGGTCACATCCAAAATCTGGGACTACCACGAAGTAGTAAGAAAACGATAAATTATATCTTCCCTCGAGGAGAATAAAAAACTGGTGCAGACTCGGAACGCAAAGACAAATCTCAGTAATTGAACTGAAAAAGCAAGTGATGGCTGAATATTAAGCAATCACATGAAACAAAGAAAAATAAAGTTGCTACTGGAGCAAAAAAGGAGTTGTACTGATTTTAGCCTCGCTAAGTACACGTCTACATCATCCAAAATTACTTGGGCCCAGGAAGAGACAAACTCTCTCAAAATATAAAGAAGAGAAAAATTAAACTGATATAAAGAAGGAAAACAAATCTGACCATCTCTTAACAATTAAGAAATAGGTAGTACAGGCCCTAACCAATCAACGCCAACAGTCTGACCAAAAATTATTCCTGGTCCGGAAAGAGGACAATTTTTTTAATGTAAAAGAAAAACAATTGTAAATCTTTACGAGCTCAGAAAAACTGTCACGATCTAAACGGGGCTAATATCGCAATACTGTCAGAATTAGGTAACTCTGTTTTTTGCAGGACCACTAACTGCGTAGTAAGTGTGGAACGACTTAAATGAGTGTTCGTTACCTGAAACTTACAAAAAATTGGGCAAATGATTAATGGGGGGCACCACTAACTCAAGCATGCATAACAGCGATGATGGCATCTAGTAGTCGAACCGAAAAAGGGGTAACGCCCTAGGTAATCTCGTAAACACCTTGCAAAAGTACAGTGCATATTGAATTTGCAGCGTGGTTGCTTAAACTTCTATCAATTATGGATCATAATCATCGACCTATCAGTAATCCAAAGGCTCGTTATGATTGATGGCAAAAATATACTAATTGATGACATTGACAAATGAAAGATTCACTGATAAGCAAAAGTTGTGTATTGAGTTAGTGCTTCTATTACCTAAGATATACACCCAAAGCCTAGGGGTTGAATCAAACTTAATTAACAAAGTATCCCCAAATCCTATCGGGTCTAAACTAATTACATAATATTAGATATAAAGTAACATTACTACAATGTTGTTGAAGATAATGTTTAATACACAAATATTATTTCTAGTAAAGTTCAGACATTTAAACAGAAGTGCAATTGTAAGTAATTAATATTTTCAAACAAGGTTCACTACGCGCAAAGTTTACATAATAAAGTTTCGCAAGATAAATAAAAGAAAATCCGAGTTATAATTGTCTCTACAGTAACAAGTTAAGGATCTCCACGCAACAATTAGTTAGTCCATTATAAAAAACGTTGAATGTCGAAAATGTTCCGAATAGTGGTTGGACCAAACGGTAAATATTAGAAAGTGGTACCTGGCCGCTTGCATAAGGCAACTTGATACTTTTTCAAACATTGCGGCATAGACGTTCCTTAAGCCGAGGAAGGCCTCATATACATCGTGGCACTTCTCTGTCATAGATTCTAATCCTACCGAAACATTTTTGGGAGTTGTCCAATTACTTACAAACATGATATTTTAATGCTTTTTTTCGATAGCGATAAATTATTTTTGGTTTCTATTACATTTGAGAGATTCAAATTCATCAATTTAAAAACATAAAAACAAAACTTACAACCCGGCCTAAAATTTTAACTTACTATTTTTTATTAAATAAAAAACTTCACCGACTAAAATAAAATAATAAACACATCTATTATTTTTATGACATCACATCCCTGAATTTGAATTTAGTTTGACAACATAAATGTCAACTTTAGATTTTATACACGGCGAGGGGAAGAAAATGAACATATCTGACAAAATGTTTCAATAATAAAGAAAAAACGCACCTACCTCTCTTGAGATCAAGAAGAGATGAATAGAACTTTCATGGATGTACAGTTTGAAAGGTTTTGGCACAAACATAATAGATACTTCAAATATTGGCTTCAAATATTACCTTTTCTTATCGAAGTGTGTTTTATGGTTACATTTTAAATCATATTTTAACAAGGCAAAAGTGTTCTCAAAACGTTCCTAATTACTACACTCCGAATAATTTATGTAGTTGCTTCGACGTGTTGCAATCATATTGATATCAAGATATTTTGATTGTCGAACGGAGCAATATTTTTAGCAAGTCATCGCCCAAACTTCAAATTTTAGGTAACAAAGTAATTTATTGTTCGTGGCTTCGTTGTTGTATAACTTACCGTTAATTTTTACACTTTGTAAAAATGCCTTTGTTTGGTTCTATTTGAAAATACATATCAATTTTTAAATTAAAAAATTATGTTTATTAAAATTATAAAATTATTAAGTTGAAATCAGCAAGTAAATCAAAATTTCCAATATGCTATTAATGTTAAAGAATATTAAATAACTTAAGATAAAGTTACATCATTAATTACTGTGATTCAAATTAGTTAATATCTAATTAATAGTATAACGATTTTACGGTTATTGGCGCAAAGCGCTTTAAATAAACAAATGACAATATAATTAAAATGAAAATTCACAGGTATTTTAATTTTAATTTTAATCTACCTGGATTTCTGAACTTATTGTACGTATAAACTCAAAAAACTTAATACAAGATTTACTTTGTTATTTGTTTATAAGTACTTATAAGAACTTCAGTTCTGTTGAACACAGTAGTAATTTCAAATGTTTTGTAATAAAAAGCAAAAAAAAACTATTCGGCTAACTACTCAATTTATTTCAGAGCAAATCTTATCGGATACATTAAAATATGATTTAAACTTGTATCATAGGTTGATTGAACTCAAGATCTATTAAAGTTGTAATAATATGCTTCCCAAAAAAATATCTACTGTATAAGAAATAAAACAAAATAATTATTAATCTGCAGATTTAATAAAAATTAAAAAACTGCAAATATAATCGTACTTACAATAAATGTAACAAATCTTAAACATTTCAAATTAAATTGACAAAGCGAAAATTAGGGCAAATTTAGATTGTTAACAAAATTGAATAAATTGTAATTTTGTAAAGATGTCAAAACAAATAAGTCAAAAAATTATAAAAATAGTAATTGGAGGTAAATATTGTTAGTCATGACGTTATTACTAATATTCAAATTGTTTTAAAATCTAACTTGTTACGTAGTAAAAAATATATACATAGGAATTTCAAAATTATGTAGCAAAGGGGAAAATGTATATAATTGATTTCGAATCCGGTCGATAAATTCAAAAATCTTTATAAAAAACGGTATCTTGTGTAGTTAAAAAATTATTTCAATGATGGATGCTTTCGTAGGAGATTTTTCTTAACTACCTTTTTATGGTCCAGTCATGAGGTGACGCAATTAAATTGCTTTAGGTGCAATCGCCAGTTACAGAAAGTGAACCCAGATAAAGAAGTGGAATTCAGTGAAAAATTACTGATAAAAAACAAACACGCTGCATGTGAAGAGTAATTGACCATTCGCACAAGGCACACGTGTATTACATTGTTGGTACTATCGTGATATTACACAAAGTATGACATTGAATTAATAAATTACGATGCTTAGTAAATTTTGTGTTAAAACCATTAAGATGATGATTTGCATCACAATTTTTGAAGACGCGTTCCCGGCTTGTCAGTAACTGAATTTCTTGAGCCAAACTTTCACGCATGGAAATTAGGTGTAATTTAAAAATATCAATTTTGCAAATGTTTCGATACCATATTATTGAAATTTATTTTTAATGAAATTTGGAATATTAAATACGGCAAACAAAATTAAAGGCAAACAAAAAAATCGTTACATCTTTAGTTCTATAAATTTATTAAACACTTCCCAACGTGATATTTTTATTGCGCTCACGTAGAGAAATGTTTAACGACTAACCTTTGTGTTGTCTTCGGATTTTTTGAGACAGCTGCTTCGGAGGCCACTCGATGCTCTTTACCTTGATTTCGCACATTTCATTATAATTGTAGGTAATGATTTTGGTTTGCTTGACTAATTCTTGAGAAAAATGTTTTCATGAAATATTCCTAAGCGAGGAATAACCTGTATTTATGTCGGCTATAAGTCTAGCATTTATTTAAGCATGCAGTGTACTTATAATTACATTATGTATATTGTTTGCCGGACTTGCCCCTAATTATGCACACACGACATAGCCTCAATTTAATTAAGAGACTAGTGATTACCTCAAGCTACTTAAGTTATTTGTATACCTAAATTATCGACATTTTTAATTACATTTTATAGTAAAGCATGATAGATAGGCAAGCGATGCAAACATTTTTTTCATAGAATAATAAGGCCCGTCGCACGTTTATTAAATAATGTTCCTTATATCTAGGATACCCTGTATATAATGACTGAAAATTACTAACATGCAGATGATTCTACTTTCTAGTTACACTATATGCGTTTCAGTTTCAGCCGCGGGCGCCTGATTTTCGACAGCTGCTTTGTAATTTTACTTTTCTTACCGATCGTGGTAAATAAAGTATTGCATTCGTCTTAAAACTGGGGGATCAATTTTCAACTGATCTTGACATTTCAAGAGCCCTAATTCCAAAAAATCTACATGTCTACCTGTGAACACGATAATTCAAAAACGACTTGAAAGCAGTGGCGGCTCGTTCTAAAGGGCACAAGGCACGTGCCCACTTAATAAATTAGCATGTCATTCAGTCAGTCTATTATTTTAATTTTACATAGATTTTTATTTTATAACGGATGGTATCAAACTTT
>JAHWXV010238106.1:0-10932 GCA_024586415.1 Phrixothrix hirtus | reverse complement strand
ATATATATATATATATATATATATATATATATATATATATATTCGTAGATAGGGCCTTATACATAAGGACAAAGGCATGAAATGAAGTACGTTACCTCATATTTTGACATAAATTGTATATAAGTTTGAAAATATGACTAATAATTTGAAAATATTAATGTAAAAGATTAATTAAGCATCAAAAGATTCATATTTCGAAAGAAAAACAATAAAGTAAAGAATTTAGTAAGTTACGGACAATCATCGGAAGCAAAATTTAAAATATCGAATCAAAGTTTAAAATAAATAATTGTATATAAATATTAGTATAAGCAGGATTTAAAATACTATGTTAGTAAACCTATGCGTACAAAATAAATAAACATTTGCATTAACTAATAGTAATAAGTTAAATAAATATTAAAATTTGAGGTTAATGTTAAAAACCTTCTAACAGTAGGAATGAAAATAATTAGTGCAAATGTTAAAGATTATAGAATATATGTAAATAGAAATTACAATATAAACATTTAGACAATATAAGATAATAACAATGTGATTTTAAAATAAAGTGTGTGAAGTTTTAAATGTATTATATGCTTAAGAAACTAATTTTACTGAAAAATAATTATGAAAATTGTGATCTCCAGAAGCTGTAGAATATTATAATAGTATTTTCCATCCATTTCCTTGGAATTTTGCACAAAATGTTCAAAATATGAAAATAAGTCTACCTTGGAAGCAAACTATTTTTGTGCAGTATAATTTTTGCACAAACTTTTTCCAAAAATTATAAAACTATCCATTAAGGTTTTTCAGGAAGAGTCTAGGTTAAATTTAATACAATAATATGTCCTCAAAGTCCATTTTGATCATACAATAATGAAATTAAATCCATTTGAAGATTGTAAATTTTTCAAAATATTGCTTATTTGACAAAATTTTTCCAAGTCCTGCTGGAAAATTGTCTAGATTTCAGTTGTATTTTGACCATATCAGAATACGCAGTGCAACTCTAAATAAATAATTTATTAACTTGTTTAAAGATAGTCAAGGTACGACAAAGTAACCTGAAAACAGGTTCGGGTTATAAAATCAAGAATTTAAATAAAATAAAATTTTATTTTGCATTTAAATAAAAGAAGATTTAAACAAGAAAAAGAAGTTAAAATTTTAGAAGATTATTTTAAGAAGATTGTCACCGATTTTAATTTACCTGAAGTTTTTGTCAGGTGAGCAAGATTATTTAAACCATTTAGATGCAATTTTAGTGGTTTATGGAATTCGACATTTTTTTTCCGCCTGGAATTAAGAAAGAAATTAACAATTATTAAATTTAAAAGTATTTTAGATACTTACAATAAAAGTACACGACGTCCATTTTGTATAAGTATAAACTTTTATAAACAACTAGAATCATTCCAAGGAGTTTGGATACTAATTTTAGTCAACAATACTACACAATTGTGAATTATAAGTAATTATAAACAATTTTAACAGTATTTTAGAATTATTTTACAAGACCGAGGTCATTCACAACCACTGTATGCAGTACGAGTAGAGGATACTTTAACGAATAAAACTATACAAAAGAAGCATAGAAGTACCTGAGGAATTGAGGGTATACTCGACAGGCGGCTTAAAAGGTTAGTGAACTACTATATCCAAGGAAGTGACAAAGTACAATATTACAATAAACAATTATTTAAGAATTAAAAATAAAATCATTTTGAACTTTTTAAAATCTTAAATTAAACTTCGTTAATTAATAGATTACAAAAACTTTTAATTTTAAGGTTTGATAAAACATTTGAATTGCATTGTTGATTTGAACTTTTACTTTTTGAATAGTTTTATGAACAATTTGTATTTGTGTTTATTATCGATTTGACTGACAACTAAAGAAGCTAAAAAATAATTTAAATTAATTTTCATTTTTTTTTAAATTTGATTTTTATGTTGATATTTGAAATTAAATCTAAATAAAAGGTTGTTTTTGTTTTAAATTTGAATTTTAATTACTGCATTGATAAAATTATTATTTTTCTTTCAGAGATTTTGAATTAATTATTTTATTTGTTTTATTGATTTAAAATTTGATTTTATTGTTGATCTCAATTTTGGTATGAGGTAACGTTATTCATCCCATATCAACGTGTAAAGTGGGTTGCGTCTTGTCCATAGTAGGTAGACAACTTGTATAACGCAAGGTAAATTCTATTTAGGCAACCAAACATACAAAATTTAGAATCAAGTACTTATTTGCCATCCCAACGTGGGGCTTTTAAGCTCAACAACTTATAAAATTAATTTTAATATAGTGGTCTTACGAACAACGAAGCATATTCCACATATTTGGCTCACCAACGTGAGGCATTAAATTCTAAAGCAACGACAAGAAACAAAATAAATATTAACATTGTTGCAACGGTCAGTTCATAAACCCGTTTTCCACAATATATATTGTTATTGAGTTTTTACTCATAAACTAGAATAATTTAAAGAAATCATAAGCATAACGCAACGTTTCACCAAAGCATAAGTTTTATTTGCAAAAGAAATTGTTTGAGAAAAATATTAGTATCTGTATTTTCTGTATGATTTAAAAGTTAACTACATTAAATATAACTGTGTAATTGATTTAAACTGTTCAATATTACTTAAAAATTGAATTCTAGTTTTCGAGAGATGATATTTAGAAAAAGATACATTCACTATGAATTATACTATTTAAATATTATATGTATATAACTAAAGTTAAGTAGAAGTATTCATCAGTACTATAAATAACAATACATTATATACGAAGCAATTTCAATAATACAGATAAAAATAAAATAAGAATTTCTTTTTTTTGTATAAAAATTATTTATTTTTCAACAAGTCAATACAGTGCGATCTCGATAATCAAAACCTTCAACAAATCGGATTCTTGGATAATCCAACCAACCATTGCATTGTTTATTTTGTAATCCTGATTTGATAGTACTTGGTAATCTGGACCCGCGATTTTACACGTCTGCTTTATTGAAATTAAAGGAAAACTTAAATCGATCGTGAGGGATTCCACTAACTTCCTAAATTCGGCGAGATCTGATATACGGGGGTTCATAAGCAGTGAGTGCCTTTGTTTTGACTGCTGCATATCGTGTTTGAGGATTATGTAATTGTTAGGTGTTTTTTGTTACATAGTACATACAAGTTATCTTGTGCTACATAAGTATATATGTAATAAACATATTTTTAGATAAAAAATGCCTCCTAAAAAAACATACTACGTTGTCAAGAAATAGCCGATATAATAGAAAGACTAGTTCGAAAAAGTGTTGGCAAATGAATACGGGGTAGGAACATCAACAATTTGGGATATAAAAAAGAACAAAGATAAAATCAAAAGGTATGATATATTTTAAAGGTCATTTTGGACTTTTATTATGACGCGCAGTTTCTTTTAGATTTATGGCAAATATGATTCCGATCCCGGTCTCAGAAAAACATTACGAAAAGCCGAATATGCAAAAATTGAAACTCGTTTGTATGCATGGTTTTGTTCACACGATAAAGACACGTCCCTTCCTATGACATTTTATCTGCCAAAGCACAACAATTTTATTCTGAAACCTATGGAAATAATAATTTTAGAGCTAGCAAGGGATGGATTTCTAATTTCAAAAAAACGCAGGTGATGCGTTTTTTAAAAGTGTGGCGAAAAACTATCCAATCATCAAGGTGCTGTCGATCCCCTCTAAAGTGCATTTGCCGAGAAGATTAAACAATTAAACATCGCACCTACTTAAATATACAATGCAGATGAATCTGCTGTATTGAAAAATTCTGCCTGTTCGTACTCAGGAAAAGACCCCACCAGCTCGACAAATAATCAAAGAACGCGTTACATTTCTAACATGTTGCAATACTGATGATTCGCAAAAATTAAAGCTGTTGGTGATAGAAAAAGCAAAAATCCAAGAGCATTTAAAAATGTTAACATACCTGTTGAATATAAATCATCCGTCAATGCATGGATGTCTACAGCAATTATCCTAGATTGGTTTTGTTGTTCATTTATTCGTCAAGCTAGAAGTCATTCAAGAAGTCTCAATTTATCTGAAAGAGCTCTGTTAATAATCGATAATGCCTCGAGCCATCGAATTATAGAAGAGCTGGCCAGTGAGGATGGACAATCTACAATATCATTTCTTCCACCAAATTGTACAGCACTTTTGCAACCTCTAAATCAAAATGCCATCAGACTGACCAAATTATTTTATCGGAAAGGTCTTTTAGCCCAGAGTTTATCTAATAACGAAAAAAACGTTATTAAGTTGTTAAAAACCATGAACTTGAAGGACGCTGTAAGACAGTACATAATGCTTGGGAAATGTCTCTTCCGAAGACGTGCGGAAGTGCTGGCACAAAATTATGGCTCATGTACCAAATAACGATCCAGACACTTAATATGATACTAATGATTTAATTCCTCTGAAAAGATAAAATGTTTCGGATATGCTCAATGTTCTCACTGAACAAAATCTCACAAAGGCTAAAAAACGCGAAATACTGAAAAATGATGAAGATTTGTTACTACTAATGCTACAGATGAACACCATGCTAATAGTGACTGTGAAGGTTCAAAGTTACATAGCACAGACCAAACTTTTAAGAATGAAAAGGCAGTTAAAAGTTTTAATGTGCGCATAAAGTGGGCAGAAGAAAGTAATATCCCACTTCATGATATTCTTGTACTTCAAAGACTAAAAAAACAGCTTTTATAATGAATCAGAAAAAGATTAAGCAAACAAAAATTACAAATTACATGCTTCACAAAATAATATAAAATTTAATAAGCATGCTTTTGATTTACATAATTCTTTGTTCATGTATTATTACTTTTTCTTACCCTTATGAAATATAGGTAAAAGAGAAAGTATTATTTTCGACCAAAGTTTTCGACGTCGAAATTTTAGTGGATATACACGTTTTCAGGTCTCCTGAGTACGAAAATCATGTTTTGAAAACTGGTTTGTGTGTCTGCGTGTGTATGTGTGTGTGCGTGTATGTGTGTGCGTGTGCGTGCGCGTTCGCGTGTGCGCGTTCGCGTGCGTGTGCCCTTCCGCGTGCGCGTGCGCGTGCGAGTGCGCTTGCGTGTGCAGGTGCGTGTGAGTGTGTGTGTGTATGTATGTGTGTGCAGGTGTGAGTGGGAGTGTGTGTGTGTCTGTGAAACAAGATAACTCAAAAACAAAAAGTCCTACGAAAACAAAATGTTTTATTTGTGTTTCTAAACATTGTCGCATGCGATCGCAACAATTTTACTAAAATCGGAATACCGGAAGTGCCACTTTACTCTTGTTATTTTTTGGGTTCTTGGAATTTTTTCGAAATCGGCTAGAACGATTTTTTTAAAAGTTGCTATATTTCTTAGAAATTTAATGCCCTTTCATATAATCTAGGCGGTTTTTCACAAAATTTTCTGTAATTCCAATAACCGGAAATACTTTCGCCATTAAGTCTGAATAAAATAACTATGAAACTAAAAGCCCTAGCTAAATGAAAATTTATATTTAAGGTCACAATCACCTTAGTATGCTAAATGAAGAACTTGGTTGAAAGCGAATATTTTTGTGATTTTTAGATATTTTCCGAATTTTTCGTTTTTCTAGATTTTCTCAAAATCGGTTATAACGATTTTTTAAAATTCATTGTATTTCGTAATCATTTAAGATCCTTTCATATAACCTAGGCGGTTACTGTAAATCGTGTAACCGGAAGTGCTTCGTCTGTTAACTCTGAGTACAATAACTATGAAACGAATAACCATAGTTAAATGAAAATTTATATTTGACGTGACAATCGCGTTTGTATGCAAAACCAAAAATTTGGTTAATATTGAATAACCGGAAGTTCCACTTTATTTCTGACATATTTAGATAATTTTAGAATTCTTTATTTTCACAGTTTTCTTGAAACCAGTTCTAACATTTTTTTTTAAACTTAGTATATCTCTTAGCTACTTAATTTAGTTTTATGTTAAGCAAAGTGTTTCTGTAATAAATTTTTGAAAATCGAGTAACCGCAAGTACATGGAATATTAGTTGTGAACAACGTATCATAAAAAGTTATCTTTATATGAAATTCAAAAACTATATTTATATTTTATATCTTCTGTACATGATAAAGGAGGAATTTAGTTAAAATCAAATAACTGGAAGTAGCACTTTATTCTTGTGATTTTTAAGTTTTTTGCGATTTTCTCGAAAACGGTTTTAACAATTTTTTTGAAATTTGCTACAGTTCTTATATCGTTGACATCCTTTTACGTGAACTTAAGGTTCTCCTGAAAAAATGGGCTGAAGCAAGTTATCAAAGAAAATCTCTGGAGTTAAGCAGGGTTTTACGTGTCCAGTAACTTGGATGGGTGGCCGTTGCAATTATCGTTCCCAAAATAGACGTAAATAATATTTTAATTATTTGTGAACATTTGCATATTTGTATATCTATGCACGTAAGAGTAAGTCGTGTGTTGTGTCACACCAGATTTTTTTTTATTTATTTTGCATTAATTTTTTCACTTTTCAATAAAAAACTGTCGTGTTTCAGTAATCCGAATTACTTACTAATCCGGATCAACGCGATTTGAATTAGTTCGGATTATTTAGGTCGCACTGTACACTTATTCCAACCATATTCAAGACGTCTAATTACTTCAATAAAATAAGATTTATCAAAGTCTGCAAAATACGCGTCCATTTAGGCAGTTACTTCTTCATTTGTTGATAATTGTTTACCAATAAGTTAAGTTCTCATGTTTTTGAATAAGAAATAGTCAGAAGTAGTTAATTCTGCTGAATATGGGGCATGCGGAATATTTTGAAACGGAATTAATGTATTTTTGCAGTTATAATAGCGGAAGAATGGGGTGAGACAATTTTTTTTCTTTAGCAAATGCGACCGATTTTCTTTTATTTCTTCATTCAACTGATCCAACAGCAATAAATAATACTCTCCTATTATTTATCTATCTTTTTAAGATAGTCAATGCAAATTATTCCTCAATCATCCCAAAAAACGGTTTCCGTGACTTTACCAGCCGATGATACCACTTTTAGCTTCTTCGGTGCACTTGAACCAGCTTCTATCCTTTGTTTTGAATGACTTTTAGTTTTTCTGGTATAGTATGGGATCCAAGTCTCACCAATAGTAATAAATCGACGTAAATTTTCAGATGTATTACACTTAGACAGATTCAAACAATACGCCGAAGTCGTTGAACGATTACGCTATTAAAAAACGCGTCACCCATTTAGCACAAAATTTTATGTAAAATTGAAGTTACTGTAGCAAACTCACGCACCTTCACTCAACGGTCTGGCAACACAGTATTATGTACTTTTGTTATAATTTTTAGTGTACGGGCATCTTTTTCCGTGGCAAACTGCTTAACTCTGCGAACACTCGTACGATGACAACGAAAATCATTAAACTACTTGTGAATCATTCGAATTAATGGAGTAGAGCCCGGATAATACTTGTCAAGCTTTTGTTTTGTTTCTGTTATTATTTGTCCAAGTAATGTTGTATTCTTCATTTTCAATAATTGTTTCTGTAAATGGGAAAATGCCCGTAGAAGCAATAAATGTTTTTATTATTATTATTAAGTATAAAATAATAGTCAATGAAAACGCGAAAATCACCTTTCCCCATTCTAGCGAAGCTAATGCAAGTTGTTTACTTTAAATGGCTGTCAAACACAAACTAATCGACAGATGTATTTTTAACAATATTTTGATTTTATTCTGGTGGCGGCATCCTTTGAATGTTTACCTGACTTATTGTACTAGCCCCATACTATTAGAGAGGTGAGGTAGTAAGTAAAAATTCCATACGGGTTTTGTTATTTCTTGTATTTCATTAAGAAAATTTTATACAAATTTAAAACAAAAATTCCAATGAACCCGAAATACGAAGGTCGTCCTACTATAGCCCTAGAATTTATTACTAAAGGGGTGCTTCCTTACTATAGGCTTAATTAAATCAAAACAATAAAAAAAAATTTCATTAACTTAGTCCTAATTAAAAAGAACAACAATCATGCAAACCTAGTCCTACATCTAACTAATTATATTTAAAAAATAGAAAGTAAAATCAAACCCTCAACAGAAGCATTCATACAATAAATTTAAGGAGGATTTTAGCGTGTTTTTGTGTTGTAATCGCAAATAGTGTAACAATTAATTAAACCTGTAACACCTTGAAAATGTTCTCATAGGCGTAGCCTAATTTTTTATGAACGAAAAGTTTGGAACACTAGTAATAAAAATTAACCAACAACATTAAATCTGCTTTTTTATTACTGGCGGCAACAATTTAAATTCAGCAAGCAATAATCTTCTCTTCGATGTTTCAACAAATAAACAAATTTGAATTATCAACAAAGCAACATTTCGTGTTACAATTCTCCAATGGTCGAATCAATATTTTGAAAATTTCAGACGTTCTACTTTTTAAATCTTTTTGTACGAGTATCGTATAATTATATAAATATAATATATGTTCTTAGTATTCTACGTATTTTAACATTATAATAATGTAAGCTATTTGCTTTAAAACAATTAACCTTGTTAGTATTTATTGGTCAAACTTAAAGAAATTATAGCCGTTAATAAAAATTAAAATTAACTTTGTCAAGATAATCTTGACCATAATTCTTCTCTTTCAATTAAATCAAATATTTGTAAGGGCTATAAAAGCGTAACACTGAACGCCACAAAACAATAAACTGCAATGGCGTTTGTGAAGTATCTCCTTTTCGTCGTGGTTGTATTGAGTTGTTTTGCTTTGATATGTGACGGCATTGGTAAGTTTATTATTGTTAACTTAAATTCAATTTATGCCTAAGGTGTATTAATTTTCCGATTAAAAAAATTAAAATAGGTTTTATTCATAATAAAATCTACAATTTTACTATTTTAATGCATGTCTAATGTTTTTTATTTTTAACAAATTTTAATTTTGTGTGAAATGCCAGGCAGACAAGTTTGGTTACAAAAAAATATGTAAGCAAAATCATTGAAACGATGACTTGATCTGCCATTTTGATGATATAGAATAATCATTAAAATAATAAACATGATTGTAGAATTAAATCATTATACTTGTAGTCATATTCTTTCATCTAACAAAAGACCTTAAGAAAATAAAGCGAAAAAGTGACATTTCTTCAAAACTTTTGCGGCTGTGAAAGCTTGTCCACCTAGAATAAAGATGATTAACAGTTGCATTAATAACACTATTGTATAAAATCATGCCTTTCTGTCTGTTAGGAACTTTAAATTAACGTTTCTATAAAATTGTGTCTTGTTTCAGCTCTATCTGATGACATCGTCAACCCAAGGACCTTGAATAGAGATAAAAGAACTCTTGTATTTATTGGACTTTGGCTTATAAGAAAAGTTATTAATATTCTTTTAGGCCCCCTTATGATTCCGTTTAAAATAATTCGGGCTATCTTTCATTAATAATTTAACATCTTTCAAATTATAATTATAGTATAATCCGCGTCAGCCAAATTTGCGTTCGACACCAACAAACAGTCAACAAAAAATTTAAATAACGAAAATAAAACATAAACAAATTGTGAATTCTGTAAATTATTAAAATGTAGTTAAACTATTTAACAACGTACTAATAATAAAATTGCTTAAGTATTTAATATTAAAAGCTAGTAAATATGATTAGACGAACACTCAGCTTGATCATGTAAACTTGGCTAACGCGAACGGCACTTTTATTAGTGCCATTAAAAATTTTAACGTTGATTTGTTTTATTATTATAAAATATAATTTGATATTTAGATAGTCTTATATAACTTATAATGCAGCTAAACCTAATAAAAGTATCAAAGATGGTTGTGGCCCGATCCGTAAAATAAACATCTGGAAAAGAAATTCTGAACTTATTTGTTAAATATCTGGGGTCCAACATAGATACTTGTAATTATGCTCAATTGCCAACTTTTATTTAAAAGACAATAGTATAACAGATAACCTTCTAGATAGTACGTAGTCGAGGAAAAAAGAGATCGAATTTTACCCCTCCTGAGTTTCCTTTAACGCGTTGCAATATGAAAGTAATAAAGTGAGTGAGAGGTGGACAGGTGTGTATAATATGTGTGAGAGGGGCTCAGTGTGGACTCGTGGCCATTAGTAACTAGTTTTTCCAGCTTTGGTTAGAGTGAACTTGACGAAATGGGAAAGTATTTGTGCAGGAGGTATAGAGAGATAAGATATATATCTTATATACAGATACATGAAAGTTTTTGAAAAAACTTTCAAATTGTTTTTTGTAATTTTGTTTGTATGTGTAGAGTAAATGTATATATTATTAATGCATATAGGAGGGAAGGATACAATATAATGGCGAATAGGTATGTGAGAGCTAAAAAGGGCAAAGATATGAAATAACAAGAAGTTAGAAACCTTTTTGCTTACTTTAAGTTACAGATTTTAGGTATATTTTAATTTTAAAAATAGGTAATAGGTAATGGGGAAACCAATACTAGTCACATGATTTTTCGAATAATAAAAATCATTTTATTGAAACCGGTAGAATTCATAGGTATAATTTTTAATTAAAGGCGTTATCTTTAAAATTAAATAAAAACTTTGTTAAGTAGGACGACAATAAGAATTTAATTTTTTATGTTGCTAAAAAACAGTTTTTATTCGTTTAAAAATTAATACACAATAACAGGAAGATAGAACATTTTTACCCACTCAGATTTTAAGATTTATGGATTTTGAAATGGATATAAGTATATATATAGGTAAAATGTTCTAACTTCATATTATTTCGTATTAATTTAAAATGAAATAAAAATGTTATAATTTAGATGGTGATTCGACGCGTTTATATACGAGTATATATATATATATATATATATATATATATATATA